>JAUMHE010000067.1:9463296-9496339 GCA_032359235.1 Enteromius mattozi
GCTTCAGTTAAGGGGAAAAAGGAGTTTTCCCATAGCGTCTTATCAGACGCAGTACGAGTGAAATGTCGAAAGGGAACAGCACATTACTTTTTGTGTAGTTGTTTTTTCTTTTGTTGTTTGAGAAGAATACCATCTGCTTTAGTTCCTTTTTGTTGGTTAACATGACTGGTTGGGTCATGTTCTCGAATCCAAACACCAATATTAAACACAAAAACATAATGGGTCTTTTTTTGGCACATACACTTCAATGAAGAACCTTTAACATCCACTGAACATTTCCTTACAAGGTTCTTATAGTTGAGAAAGGTTCATTAAAGGGGTCATCGGATGCCCATTTTCCAATAGTTGATATGATTCTTTATGGTCTTAATGAAGTCTATAGTATATTGTGGTTAAAATTTCTCAATGGTAGTGTACAAAAAAGCATTTTTACCCTGTCAAAATCAGCTGTTTTCATCAAGCCATTCTTGCTTTAAATGCTAATAAGTTCTGCTGACCCCGCCCCTCTCTTCCATGGAGTGACGAGCAGAATGTAAACTTCAGCTACGAAACTGGCTAACTAATACATTATTAAGAAAGGCAAGTTGCAAATATTCATTAAACACATATACTCACTTTGTCTGTAGATAATGATGAATTATCTCTCGTAAACGCAGACAATCTCACAATCATGACACCACACCCCGTTTTTATAGCATCAAATAACTAGTTTAAAGATAACTTGTTAGAAAAACACTTGAACATACATCAGCATGAAAACAAACTACCTAAAATGACGGGAACCATCTTTGTGAAAAGTTTGTCTCACGTCCCATTAGATTACATGGAGAGGGCGGGGTTTATGACCTATACTGCAACCAGTCACCTGAGGGCGACTTTTCAAGACTCGTGCGGTACTCTCTTAAGGTAAGATGATCTTGTCAATCAACTGTCATGGGAGGGGCCTGTGCAGAACTACATCATTCTGACAGGACTCTCAAAACAGCCTGATTTGAGAAAGGGGATTTTAAAATAGGGATTCACTTCAAACACATTTATCTTCAAAAAACTTGTAAAGTGAATTTTGCATCTGATGAACCTTTTAAGGTTCTTCTGGGAACCCAAATGGTAGCAATGCTGCAAATTCCCTTTTGGAACCATCATGTTGCCATTTGAGGTCCAGAACCTGGTTTGACAATACTAGGAAAGTAAAACGACAAGATATCAAGTTTGAGTAAACAAGACATGTTTATTATTTAAACTATCACTTAAATAAAAAAGTGCATAGAAAATAAACATGATTAGAAATTTTCCTTTTTACAGTTGTTATGTACAATTTTTTTCCTCATTATACATTCATCCTTAAGTAGTTTGTGGTTGAATATTTTAGATGAACAAATTTTCCTTCATTTTTCTGTAAAATGGTAAAACACTGATGGGGCAACTTGGAGAAAAAAAATAAGAAATAAAAACCTCAAAAATGTCAGTATTAACATCAACATGATCTCTCGAAGCTACAGGGGAAAGGAAGTGTTGGTAAGACAAAGGAAAACTTGCATCCTCCAAGAGTAAGGAGTTAAAAATCTCTCCCTCTCAAGATCTCTCAGATTCCCTAAAGTACCTCCGATGGTCCGCATCTCATTTCTGTACAAAGTGAACCATGTTAAAATTCCAAAAACAGGGAGCGCAGTCACCTGCTCTCAGAAGGAGCTTTACCTCGGTGTACATCTAGAGATGTTTGCAGAAATAAATAAATAGAATGGTTACCATTACTCATTACAGAACATCACATAAGAAAAAGTACAACTTAAGATCCAATAGGAGAGAGAGGTATAGGTGACATGGCTGGGTTTAGGCAAGGACATTTTTTCCTGATGTCCACAAACTGTTAAAAATGTACAGAGTAAAATAAAGCCGACTACACCATCAAAAGCAAACAAATTATCAATGCTCAAAAAGTTTACAACCACATTTTACATGAACTCATTTCATTATATAAATAACGTTCCTTTCAGAATAAAAAAAAGTTAAAACAAATGAACAAATTAAAAGAAAAAGAAAGAAAGAAAAAAAACAAAACAACTGCAATGCTCCATTGAGGGAGCATACACAGGCACAGGAAAACTGGTTCTTGATCTTGATATTAAAATGATGCACATTAGTTACTCTAAAGTTTATCTGTAACACAAAACCATTATAGATTATACACTGAACATTGCAATTAACCATTATGAAGCTGCTGTTTGCTACTGTAACTAAGTTTGTCTGTCCATTCCGTATATTTGTGTAGATATTGAAGTACAAGTTACTATTCATACACGTTTAGTTTAAATATATCCATGTATATTGTGTATACATATATACTGTTGATTATAATTACAGGAGAAGGTGTGGTACCACTTGAGTGGTGTGGAAGAGTAAAGTCCAGGAAAACGACAGACCATGTCTGCTTCTGAAACACTGACCGAGCGCTGTTACACCATTTATGGAGCATCTGACGTTGTATTGATGTCTGTGCAGGAGTCTATTACAAAGCCCTTAGGATTAGTTTTGCATTACAAAAAAAATATATTAATAAAATAAAAATCTTATTTCGTTAGACTGAGCAATAGTTTCTGTAGAACCCTGCTGTATAATCCTCCTATTTTATGCAATAAAAAGCTGTCCCGTATCTTCCCAGCCTTTCATGTTGGAAAAAAGAAATTAAAAATAATATATTTTTTTTTTTAAAAATGGAAAAAAATAAAAGAAATTCTAGAATACATTCAACAACGGCCTAGCTGCAGAGTTCAGCACGTCCTGTTCCACAGGGGTGCCGGGGCGAGAGGAAAGTTGGGCGAGACCCCTAAGAATCCCTGAAAAGGATGGCTAAACCCTCAAAGTCTGATCAGTATAAACACGTATACAAATATGAGGCAGCAGCCAACAAATGTTCAATGTGAGGAAACGTACAGAACTCTGATCTTCAGTGCCATAGTCAAAAGTGAAATGCTGGGAAAAGTCAAAATTATTGCAGCCTAGGTACAGTGAGGGCAGGAGGGGGTCTGCAGTGGCCAAGGAAAACAAAAAACAACAACAAAGAAAACACAATTGTTTTAGAGTTATAAACTTAAACTTAGGCAATGAGATACAGAGGAACTGGCCTTGAAAGTGGCTTGCTAAAGAAGCCATGGTTGCACAAAGCAGCTTCGTCTAGAGGTATGTACAGATCCCGAGCCGTTCTCGTGCTACAGCATCCCTTTAAAAACCATTGTAACGTTACAAGTAAAATAAAACAAGAGTCAAATTTCAAATGGAATCGGTTTGTGCCCTAGTTAAAACAGCTTTGAACGTTTCTCCATAGTCTGGAGCTCCTCAGCTGACCGTCCGAACAAGTTCTAACGCCAAAAACGAAAACCAGAGAAATTTACAGAGAAGGCACCAAACTTCTGATCTGAAAGACGGAAGAACAATCCACAGAACATCCACAAAAATAATAAAGCCACATCTGTCTTAGCCTTATTCGAACAGGGGGGTCAAACAAAACACGAGCTCTGAAAAGGGCCCAGATGGGAATGTGTGGGGAGTGTCGATATTTACAAGAAAACGAAGAAATGATACGAGCAAATAATGTGCATTGACTGAATGGCTGGCTGAAGCGTCCATGCAGTGCCAAGGCAACATGTGTTGAAGAAGACTGGGAAGAAGACTGATCTTCAGTGCACAAGACCGTGAGGAAACAAGAGCCCTCTGCCCTCTCCTCCTCCATATTTATATAGCCTCTGTGGCGATTCCTTGCATTACACCAATCTCTAAGAAAATATTTTGATATAACAAAATATATGGAATACACTTTGGGACTTGTCAGTTGCTAGAATGCTAGAGAAGGATTTTATGCATCTTTCCCTCTAGGTTTAAAAAACGCAAAGAGGGACTTTTAAGGGAAGGTGGGCTGTTCTTGCATTTGATTTTAAGGCTGGCACTAAAAAAGGAGAGTCGCATCAAACCGATCTGCACTTAGAAAAACTCACTAAACCTACACACCCTATTTGAAATGATATTTGAAATCCCATGCTTGACCTGGGTTGGCAATGAGAGCCTCTGGTGGACCGCACTCTGTGGGAACGGTAACTGCTTCAGCTACAAAAACAAAAAATGACCAAAAAAAAAAAAAAAAAACTTGAGACAGTGCTATAAAAATGTCTGAACAAAGCATTAGTGTTCTATATCTATTCTTTCCTACAAAAATGTTGATAAAATAAATACAATGTATTATTAAAAATATAAATACCATTGTTAAGTGCTATTCACCAATGAGTGCTTTTTTAGTCATTTGTATTGAAAAATATACATATTATTTACATTATTCAACAAATTATATTTCCGTCAGTGACACGAGACAACAAAAATAGTTTTAAATTGCCTCAAAAATGTAATATTATAATTTTATACACAAATACGGGCCTAGGGAGTACAAAAAAAACCTCCCTAATGGTGAGACACAATAAATAAACTGGTAGCATTTGGACTCAATAAAATCCTATGAGATTTTGTAACAACATGCAAATTAAACAAATTTCTCTCTGAATTACTATAAAAACAGATAGTAAATAAAAGCATGTTATTCCCCCCCAGAACCTCAGAAATGGCTCTGGTCCATTGGTCAGTCCACCAGGATCTCAACCTGCCTGACACACATCTCAAACTCTTCGTTGACTACCCTTCATAACACATTTCTTTCTACCATTGACAAAAAAAGAACATTTACCATTTTTCTTCAGACAATCTATTCCTGGGACCACTGCTCCCCCTAGTGTTTCCCCTCATCATCTCTCCTGTGAGATATTTACAGTGTCTTCCATACAGAGAATCAGGCCCAGCTTGGCAAGGACGACCATGGATGCTCTGAAGGCTTCGATGTACATTCAAAAAGGGAGAGATGTCTAAACAGGTCAGGCTAAAAAAAGGATTATGTATCGTCAATCTAAAAACATTAAATCTTTCCCTTCCGAAATTGCACTTTGGTGTAGAATGGAACGATGTGGCAATTTTTCAGTAATTTGTCACACTCAGTAAATAAGGGCAGGCCAGACTCGACTTATTACAAATTTAAAACTTTTCACAATATCCTTCTTTAAAAAAAAATGAAACAAAAACAAAACAGTAAAAATAAAAGATCAGATACAAAAGTTAAGAATGTGGGGCACTAATCTCTTAAATTGGGCGTTAATAAAGGGGGCACAAGGGCAATCTTCTCCATTTGCGACTCCGCTCACTTGTCTTTTCTAAAAACCAAACAACTTAAGAGGCACAATACCATTAACCTTCTGATAACCTGAGCCTGCTTCAGTAAAAAAAAAAAAATACAACATTTAAAATGTCTCTTCCCTGGCAAGAATACACTCTTGATAGCATTCACAGACATTATAAGCTTGTGAGTTTGCTTTCAGTTGAGGAACTTGCGACACTTCTTTGCCCCGCATTTGCAAGGCAGCTTATTGCCTGGTTCTTCGATGGGGAACTTGTAATCGTACGTGAGCTCCTCGCCTTTATAGATTCTGCGTGTGGCGAAAATGACAATGTGCTTCTGACCATCAACACTGACCACGCGGGAGTAGCAGTTGGGCTCACATGAGTGGTTAATGAATCGAGCTGCATTGCCATGCATGGTGGCATCCACCACCTCATAGTCATCGATACGAAACATGTAGCAGCCAATGTCCTAAGTCAAAGCAAAAAAAAGAGAAATCCATGAGGAATAGTGCTGTTGGTGTTTTAAATGAATCATACTGATAGACTAAGCATTAGATTTCTACCTTGCTGTGATAGTACTTCTCCCGCTTGTCAGTGAGGACAGAACGAATGACATTGCCAGAATATTCAATCACCATCTCTCCAGCGTCAATGTTTTTCCTGCAGAACAGACCTCTGCCATGTATGGCTGATCTGTAAGCGATACACAGGAAACAAATGATGATATGCAATAAAGATGCATGCTTTTCATTCCTCAGTCCAACCATTTTTGGTTTGAATAGAAAGCGTTTATACCTGTAGACACCTACAGCTTCCCTGGATGCTTTCTTTAGGTGCCTGAATCTCATAGGCAGTGGTAAGTCCATGCTGGTGGCCCGTCTGTGAAGAAAAAAACAAAACAAAACAGATGTTGTGATGTTTTTAATCCACAAAATGAAAATAGTCAGAACAGGATAAGTAAGGTTACTCACCGAGCACACTTCTGCTGCATCTCCTCCTCATCTTCCTCCCGAGGGTTATATACAGGAGGCTGACGGTGTTTGGAGGCCAGGAAATTAAACATGTCCAAAGCTGATCGCCTAAAAATGTAATCAACACAATAAGAGTGTTCACAATCATAACTTTGCATTCTCCATTGTAGAAGGGTTTAGGATTTTCAGGTATTACCAAAATTAACCCTGACCAGCCTGATCATGACACACACCTGTGGTACACCTCAGCACGGGCAGATCCATGAGGGTTGACAGGAAGATCTTCTGACTCCTCAGGTTTGTGGAAGCGGAATCGGTAGTTTCGGCAATGCCTGGCTCCATATAGCTGCTCAAGTAGAAACACTACAGCATCATGAACCACACCCAGCATCTTCAACCCATTTACTCCTGAAAGAGAAAGACGATGTGAAATACAAAATGTGCTCGTTAAATTCATAAAACACATATGTGCAAGGATTAAAATAAACAAACACTCTAATATGTCTATACCATCAAATGAAAGTGCCTTGAGTCTAGCATTAGACCGGGCTTCTTGCACTTTATCTGTCAGGGATTTCCAGGCCTCTGAAAAGAAACGGGAAACAGGAAATTAATTTCACAGAAGACTGACTGTAATTACCAAACAAAAGAACATCAAACTCCTTAGTGGGTCTGTAACTCTGCATTATACTTTATTATCTAGATCTCACTTACCCTCAATACTTTCACAGCGAATCTGAAATCCATCATCACTGCAGATTTCAAATATGAGTCCTTTCTTGGGCTTGCAGTCCAGAGAGGAGTCTCTGCCACTATCCCTCTGATCAGGCGTTTCCACTGTAAATGCGTTAGATCCTTTTCCATCACCCTTACTAGGCAGTCCTGCTAAATATTTTACCCAAAAAAAAAATAAATAAAATAATCTATTAGCACTGAAACATTCAACTGAAAGATGGACAGTCAGGCCTAGCATTTTACTCACCTGCAGTCTTTGGCTTCTCATCATGAGTGTCCACGGTTTTACGTTTAAGAGAAGAATCGGCTGTCTTAGTAGAGTCACTGTGAAGGAAAAAAAAAAGTTAATAGGTCAGAAACAATTAAGTAAACTGTAAAGTTGTGATTGATCTTTATAATTGTTTACTTTGTTTTTGAACCCGTTTCATTTGACTGCCCTGTATCCATTGGCTCAGGTGATGAAAGTTCCCGGTCCCTACAATAAACAATTTTTTTTAGCATGTTTAAACATTTTTATTACAACAATAAGCTTTATAAGTGTCAGGCTCTTACCCTGGTAAATATGATAACTGAATTGCAGATGCGTCAACAGTTGGTGTGTCTGAGTGGAGTCCTTTGTGTTTCTTTCCATTGCTCTTATCTGCACTTGATCGAGGTCTTTTGGCCTTTTGCTTTCCCTTCCCAATGGCTGTGGATGGAGCTCCAGCAGGTAACTTTGAGGACTGTTGCTGATGTGGTGGTCGAGAAATGGGAGAAGTTCGTGAACTCTGAGTGAGGACACCAACAACATGACTTTTGTTCAGGTCTTGAGCGATGGGATTAGGGGCAAGAGTCACTTGACCAGCTGAATTGATATTTGGGTCAAGGGTTTTATCTGCCAGGACTCGAGTGACTGGGTGCTGGAGATGAACGCTGCCCTCTTTCTCTACCTGCTGGTTGACAGACATGCTTATGCTTTGGTTCGGGGGAAACACACAGATGCTACTGGCAATCGATGTCTGGGCAGGATTAGTAAGATGAGACAGCATAGGGGTTCCTGAATGAAGAACCATCTGTTGCTCTGAAAGGCCCAGGTTGTGAGGGTTGGCTTTGATAAGAAGGTTACTTATAGATCCTGTGATCTCAGTTGAACTTATGAGGCCTGGGGCGCTCAGCGATACAGAGCCCGCTCCCAAAAAGTTTCCAGGTACAGAGGGAGGCACCGACACCACATTTAAAACGGACTGACTGGGGTTGAGCCCTGACACAGTGCATGGAAGCAGCTGAGTCGAGGAATCATGTCCCAACATGCCAGGCTGAGTTGTGGTTGAAATGGGCATGGGCTCCAAGTACATCACCCCTTGCTTTGGCCGTTTTATAATGTTAGGAATCTTTCGATGAGGCGTTGCAGTTATAGTGCCCAGTTCCATCAGGCCCGTCTGAGCAGGGATTCCTGCAGCAATTTGTGAAGGTGACAAGTTTATGAGGGTCATATTGGGCCCAACATCAGAAGGAGCAAGTGTGGGTTGGGTCTTTGGACGAGCCTGTTTTTTGCTCTTATTGCTCTGAAGACGAGATATGAGGCGTTTCTTGCCATGTCCAGAGGGGAGCATAGTTGGAGCTGGGGTGATGGATGAAGGACTAGATACCATTGCAACACCAGAGGCATGATCATGCCTGTTTCCTGCCTCTGTCACACCAATCTGGGGATCGTGGGAGGTGACTCCTATGAGGAGCCCTGATGTGGTGCTAGGAATGACTGGCTGGAAACCTGTCTGAGTGGTGCTTGTGAATGCATGGATTTGTGGGTGATGAGATACAGGCACTAAACCTTTGCTGCCAGCAGGAAAAATGGACTGAGAAGTGGAGATGTTACCACTGAGGCCTGTCAAGACAGGGGCACTAGCGTTCATGACACCTGTTGCACTAACAGATGGTGCAATCTGGATCTTCTGAGTTACACCATTGGGAAGGGTTTGTAATACATAGAGTGGCTGCAGATGCTGATTTAGGACTATCAGTTTCTCTGGACCAGGCTTCAATTGAGAGGCGGTAGCTTGAACAGCAGAGCTTGCAATCGGAGCAGGACCTGTGCTAACAGTGGCAGCAGGGATGAACTTTTGACTCTGGAGAGGTAAAGTGGGTGAGCTGGGAAGACCTGGCGTGCTGCTATTCCTTGTCAGATCTTGGTTCCCCGTTTCTCCCACAGGTGCTACTCCAGGACTCGTGATATGGTCGCCATCAATGCGTGTAGGAATGAAGTGTTCTGGAGTCATGTGACCTTCTGTAACCTGGGAATCGGCACATCTGTCCTGTGGGCTTTTGCTGGATACTGTTGACCCGGTTCTTGGTTTCTTCCCGCTTTTCTCAACTCCTGATTCCTCTGTGGCCAGAGCCAACATGGTGCGGTCAGAGGTTTCGGAGATCAGAGAGCCATGATTTTGATTATTTACAGTGGGACTTCGAGTTGTCAGAACAGAGAGGTCAGAGGGCAGCTCAAGGGGAAGACCATATGACTCTTCAACAGCAATGGTGGTGTTCACTCCACTCTCATTAGGTTCAGCACTGGCCAGTGGCTGAGTGAAATCTTCAAAAAGCATGTCCTTTCTTTGGTTAACATCCACCCCGTAACTCTCATCTAAAGAGAATGGTTCAGCAGAAGGAGCTTCAGTTTGCTGTCCCAGAGCCTGCATTGAAGGGGTATTGAGTACAAACTCCATAATATCAGAGGGTAGGATGTTACCACAGTCATCACTGTTGTTATTATCAGAGTCAGACTTAAGGAGATCTGTGGTGAGTGACAACTGAGTTTCAAGGGGGTCTTGTCCTTGTGTTTTCACACTCCCTAATGGAAGACAGTTATCCTTTTGATTTTTACGACTGTCACGACTGTTCCCACTTGGGGTATTTTCTGTCTCCTTCCCGATGCTTATTTTCTCTGTCCTTTCTCTACCTTTTCTCTTTGTTGAACTTTTGTGTGTTGAAGTAGTAGCAGTGGTTGTGCTGCTGGTGCTTATACCAACATCACTCTCAGAACCGTCATCCACGCCATCCAGCTGGCCAATTTGCTGCAGCTCCAAATTCTTGGTTGCTGTTGACACTTCATCACTGTCATCATCTTGCTCCTTTGCCTGGTCCCTCAAGAACCTGTGGATCTGCGACCCTCTTCCCAAACACTGATCAATACCCGCAATAGGTGGAAGACCAGAGTTTGGGTTTATTATAGTGCGTGTAAAGTTGTAATAATATGTGTCCTTGTTTGAAACAATTCCTCCTTCCTCATCCTCTCCACTGTCTGCTGAAGAAGATGTGCTCATATCATCTGCCCCATCAACTTGTCCTTCAGCTGAACGCTTGCTGCTCCCAGTGCGCTTTTTCATGGAGATTTCACCAGTTCTGCGGAAGGGTATGTCTTCCTCACCATATGATCGCACACCATAGAATGGGGTTAGCCCAAAGAACATGTTTGATCTTGCACGTGCACTCCGCCTTGGGTATCTGCGCTTTGCTGAACCTGCTGAACCATCACTATCATCCTCATGGTGCTTATCGACGCTGCCTTCATCCTCTAAATTATGGTCCTCCCCATCATCGGCACATTGGTGGTCCATGAGGTGCTCCTCAGAATCATCTGGGTGAATGTGACTGTCTGATTCTGAGCTTTCAGAGCTTGCAGATGGGGAGAAAACCATCGCTCGAGAGGACCTTCTTTGGGGGCCTTGACTGCTAGGGGTGACAGAACTGTACGTGTTTGTGTTAGGGGGCATGCTGACAGCTTTGGTTCCATTAGGATCCATTTTTTGAGACATTAGAGGCAGCCTCTCATGTTTTTTCACTACTGGAGTAACTTCCTTACTTGACTTAGGGTGTAACTGTGGTGGCCTTATACTTCTTTCAGACCCTTCTTTCGGCTGAATAGCATCCATGGCTGAACTATGCTTTTTCTCAAAGCTAAATCTCTCTTTGGACTTTAATGGCTTCTCCATTTCCTTCTGATCAAATTTATTAACTTCCACTGTGCTAGACCCCATGTTGCTGAGTGCTGTGGCTTTATTGCTACTGTTGTGAGGAGGTGGACCCTGACCTTGTGTTTTGACATTACTGCTTTTAGAGTTGCTGTTAAGAACTGGGTTTTGGTTTTGAGCAGTCTCTTTTCGTTCTTTTGAAACATCCCTGCTCACATTTGTTTTGACTTTGGAGTGTTTTTCTTTGGTGCTAGAGGTTCCATGACTAGCAGTGATGGCAGCACTTGCCTGGAAGCCACGCTTTATGTCCTCCTCTCCCACCTTGGCACCAGATGACCAAAGAGGCTTCATTGCTGCTGCAGCAGCTGGACTAGATACAAAGTCGTGAGATTTCCTACTTTTGCTGTAAACCGGTTGTGGAGACCCAGTCTTTCCTGTGTCTTTTGATACAGCCACTGATGTCGCATTTCCTTCCTTGACTGGATTAGCTTTGTCCTTAGGAAGCGTGGCAAGTGGATGACTGGACATAAAAGTGGCTCCAGCTGGCAGGTCAGTATCCTTTGTGGCTTGCTTCCCTTTCTCGGTTTTTAAACTGCCACTTCCTTTCTGATGTCCTGTTAATACTGCAGTTCCAAGAGGTGGTGACACCTGACTTATGCTAACCGGTTGCGATGACTTCAAACTCTCACCATCTGCCTGCTTTTTGGTTGCTTCTATTCTTTCAGTGAAACCAAAACTGAGTCGACGTTGTGCCCCAGCGTTCACTGAATTTGCCTCTCGATTGTGAGATCTCTCTCCAGATGGTGCTCTTCCTTTGTCTGTGTCCCTGGTTAAAGTTTCCTTTGTGGTTAAGGACAGGGATGGGGCAGATGAATTGCCTGTCTGAATGGATGCTGTGCCTCCCTGTTGAGGAGAGGAAACCTTTTGCCTTGGTTGTTGAGCAGAGATGGAAGAAGTGCTGTGTCGACGAGATCCAATGCTTCGTAGGGTGGACCTCAGCAGAGGGTCGCCCACAGTCACAATTTCATGTGCTGAACTACTAAAACCATCTAATGGGGAAATAAAGACATTGAATAATATTAACAAAAGCTTTCAAATATAAGCTAAATAAAATATAAGCATTTAAATGTATATTACTTTTACCTGGGGAGGGAAGTGGTCTGGTCGAAGGAGAAGGATGGCATGGAGGGTAGCTTGGGTGTCTGTTCCTAAAACAAATTCTTGGTTTTGGTGTGGAAGGCACATTTGATCGTTTTGTAGAATCTGTAAGTCCAATCAACGCAGCATCCACCACAGCTGAAATGTTTAATAATGGTTAGTTGTATAAAAATTTTGGAATGACAATAACAAATCTAAATCTATTTACCTGAAACAGATGAAGGACTATGAGCAATTGTGTGGTTTTCTTCTTGAGCTGCTGTGTTGTTATTGGTAGTTTCAGTCATAGAGGGGCGGCACACTAAAATTCTACATTTATAGACACAGCGCTTGCGGGCATCTAGAGTGCTCCAGTAGACCCTTGAGCATCTGTGTAAATACATCAAGTGGTTATTCCAGTTCACATCTTGTTATGTTTATTGAAATACAACACTATGATTTAAGACTTACTGGTATCCCACAGGAAACAGCTTCCTCTCACAATCAGACAGATCAGTTAACATTCCAAGACAGTCTATTGTCATAGACCCTGTACCAAAAAAAAGTGGTATTTAATTTTGATGTACTGTAGTTTATTTCTCATGAACTGCAAATACCTCGCAAAGACATACAGACCTATCATCATGTGGATGTTATCTGATTCAAGCCCATTAACAAATTTTCTTCTCAGACTTATTCCTTCAAAGTCCACAAGGACCCTCCGAGTAACTTCAAAGCCTGAATCTGGCACCACCTTTAAAGAAGGTTAATTACTTACAATAAATCCAAAACTTCATAAACATGTAACCATTAGTGCATTCGTTGCTTACATGTATAATTCCTTACCTCGCCCTTTATGAGATCTCTGTGATGCTGACAGTAAACCTTCTTGTCCTCTAAAAAGGCACACTGCTGCTGACGTGCACACATGAAATGGTAGTTGTTGGTACAGGAGGTCAGACAACAACTCACCGTGGCTCCGAGTTTGTGACAATTTTCACATTGCTGAGGAAACAAAGCATAATGCAGTCTATTTTCAGACAGGGGAAAGATTTGTTGCTTCAAGTCTTTTTAATAGGTTTTGTTGGTAACAAAAATAATTACACAAATGCATATTCTGGCACTGTAATTAAATGATCAAATACAGCACATGGCTTAGATTATGTACCAGCTGTTTGCCTCTCTTGACTGCCATGTGGACATTTTTGAGTGCACCATCAACATCTTCGAACACCTCGGATGACCAAAGTGCGCAGTTCACGTGGGTCCACTCATTCTGGCCAATATAAAGCAGTCTCCCACAATCCTAGAAAACAAATTACCATACAATGTCTTTCAAAATGAACATGACTGAAATATAAACCACATCAGTACATGCTAATACATTCTTTGTTTTGTGGGCGATTACTCACATTTGTGTTCTCATCTCCATAATTCAGACAAAGCGCACATTGTCTGTTGTCACCTACACCAGGAGGAGGGGGAATGTCAGGGCTGTCTTCCGGGCTGGGGTCTGAACACAAAGAAATATTGCTGTGTAACTTACATACAATTTAACTTTCTCTTCTATATATTTCTCGGTTAAGACGATGCAATGATTTTAACACATAATGTACCTTATCAGTATTACACGATCGGATTTATATTGCTTTAAATGTACTTTCTCACCATGGATAAGAATGGGTGGAGGAGGTGGTGCTGTGGGGGCAATCAGGGAGTCAGGTTCTCCTGGTGCTTTAGGGTGGGGAGCCGGGATGATCTTTTTCATTAGCACAGGCTTCTCAGCCCTGGCTATCTCTTCCCTCTCCTGCCACTGGGCATAGTTGTGATCCAAAGAAGGGGGCAACACAGCATTCGGAAGCAGTCCACTACTGCAAAGATACAACATTGCCTTGTTAGCCATGTCTTTGTAATACATCAACATTAGCAAGTGCGTGTTTTTATCCTCTTTTGTAACATTTTGTAAAATGCCTTTACCAACTTGTGTCACTTAATTTTTCCTCCTTGAATTAAAGATTAAATTCTTTCTTCTGAGCACCATACTTTGGAACAGTAGTGCTCATTCAGAAATAAGGTGCCAATGATAGCTGATAGCCATAAATCCAAAGGATAATAATATAAATATTTGTGTTTTCTCTTTAAAGAGACAGTATTCAATGTCAGGCATGTATGCACACACAGAAAAACTTGCTTCACTGTTGTTAATAATTCATGGTAACAAATGAAGTATACAAACAAGCAAACCAAATGCCAACCACACGACTTGTCAAAGCACCCATGTGAAATGTGACACTGTCTGTCGACCTCAAACAATGGAACTAGACCATACAGGCTGCATTCCCTACGGAAAGGTGATATTTCTGCTCTAGGAGAGCAAAGAATAGACAGTGGTAAGTTTGTTCCCGATGCTCATATATTAGCTTAACTGGCCTCACTACTCACTATCAAACTAAACATAGCTCCTTAATTTAGTTCTGAAAATTGATTCAGACAAAACTATTCAAATATAAACCACTTAAAGCATTTGATAGACATGGGAAAGACTCACTTAGGAGAGACTTTGCGCGTCTCCCAGAATTTGGACTCCTTCACCTTGTACCATGGAAAAGTTCGCTCCATTTGCTGTAACAAATAACAGTGCAATTTTCAATAATGATGTAGGACTGCAAGACATGTCTATTGTAAAAGTTGTGTGTCCACTAGCTTTTTCTCACCCGAATAAAAAAGGACTTAAGCATGCTGTTGGCCTTCCTGCTCTCTAGCTGACCTCCATCTGAATTGAAGGCTGTCTGGATGATTTTCACAATGTCATCACTGAACTCCAGCTGAAAGAGAGAAGCAGAAAATGACACCTGGCTCTCACATGCATGTGACCGGCATCTGAACCCTGCTGCATTAGAGGCTCAAAACGCGGCAGGTAATCTTTCAAAGAAGAATAGAAACATAAAAGCTACTTTTTCTACTTTAAACTCATTCAAATGGAGATTCTCAAAAACTCTTACCACAGATTTATAGCATCCAGAATCCATTTTCTTCTCCACAGACTCCAAATCGAGCGGTGAATCATTTGGCGGAGAGACCTCTGTCAGCACAGGGGGGTCAGGGCCCTCTGGGGAACGGCGTGAGGGAAGGCTTTCTTCTGTCTCTGGGTTCAGCTCAGGTGGCTTCATAACCGCCTGAGACAAAGAAGATCGATCAATAGGTTATGTAATGAAAATAAAGCCGGTGGGAACTTTTAGGACTGAAGATGGCAACTCACCTGTCTGTAGCGAAGCAGGTGAGTGGATGTGCGGGAGTTGAGCAGGGCAGTGAGAACTTGCCGCATAGACTTCTGAATTTCTTTCTCTAAGACAGCGCGCCACTCAGCAGAATGAGGCTCAGTGCAGTTTGCGCAGGTGTAGGCCACAGTCTCAGGCAGGTTAGTCAAGAGCTCATATATATCATCTAAAGAAGAAAAAAAGAAGCAAAGATTATGTTTGCAGTGTAGTATTAAAGTAACATCCACACTGCAGGATGCTTACTTCAGATCTTAACTAAAGACTTGCACTACCATACAAAAGTCAACAAGGATTATGAGGACTTATTACACATTCTATTTTATTATAATTTAGCACTGGCAAGGCTGAATTTTCAGAACCCATTATTCCAGTCTTCAGAATAAACTTTATTATCAATGTTGAAAACAGTCATGCTGCTTAATACTTTTGTCGAAACATGATACATTTTTTTTTCTTCAGGACTCTCAGAAATTTCTTCCCCCTCCAAACAATTTACAGACCCCAAACGTTTGAACAGCAGTGAATATTAAAGCAAAGTTAAAGTAATTTAAATCATCCAAATATTAGTTGGTTTTGTTATTCTCTCAGCTGAATTGTTAATTTAATCTTATGTAATGTTCACATGCCAGATAAGAGATATGGAGAAAAACTGATAACTCACCTGTTAAACTTTCACATTTGGCATGGACCCAGCGATCACACTTTCTGCACTTCATCATTTTGCTATCACAGTCATCATCATCATAGCACTTATTACAGAGTGGGCAGACGTTGCCTGGGAAGGGGGAAAAAATACAAACACTAAATACACAATTTAGTTAAAGTTTAAAAGGCATAAAATAAAACATCCAGAATGAATTGCACTGACCTTTAGCTAAGAGTTTGGCACAGTCATGACACAAAGAGAAATCATGTGACCACTGAGCATCCCAGGCCTTCCCTGGTTTGGTGGTTCCACAGCTCTTACAGCGCACACACTTGGTGCAAATCTGCGGCAGAAGGAAAAATAATCATGGGAGAATGCAGCAAAAATACCACAGATGTTACAGACATCTATGATTGAGAGTGTACCCAGACTCTTTTCTTCTTGGTGGGTCTGGTAGGGTGGTTGGGTCCCAGGCACTCGGGGTGATAGCTATTTCGGCACTTGTCACACTCCAGTAGCTGCTAGATGAATGAAAAAAAAAAAAAAAAAAAAAGCAATTTTTAATTTTGATTCCATCTGGGTATTGAGCGTGTGTCAATTATGAAGGTTTTGGCAGCAGCTATGGCTCTTAAATAACCGACTAAGCAACTTCCAAATATGGTCTTATTTCTTTTTAAGTGTACCAAAAGGAAATGATAATTCCAGAGAGTTGACAAGTATTTGCCTTTCATAAGGAGGTATTTTTCACTAGCACATACCAAATTGGGACATTCATCATTTGTGATCCAAGACTCATGCTTTGAATATTAAATTTTCCATTTATCTTTAACCGTTACATCACAATGCATCCCATCCTTTTAGATCTGATGGTCATATGACTTAGCACTGTGTGAAATAAACAAGCTTTTTAGGAATAAATACATGAATCTGTCTCATAATATACTGGTTCCTATTAAATATGAAGGTTTTAAAACTTTCCTTCCTCTGTTCTGTTATTGTTGGAAGCACTTCACTATTCCTATGATCAGAGACTCTGAAATACTAAATCAAAGGGTCCTTAACTGTCTTTAATTCTTTAGGAGAAGACCCTAAAACATGAAAAATGCCTGCCACTGAGTTACTTGCATTACAAAAAAGGTAACTAATGGTAGAAATACTATGCATTTCTGCATATAATTGCACAAATGCACCTGAATAGAAAGTCTTACTTTGGTTTTCTGATACTGCCGGCCACAAATGTGGCAAAAGCGGCATCGGCGACAACACCAGTTCTCCCACTGTTCCTCATGGGGGCGTTCTGTCTCACCCAAACAGAAGAGGTGGAAGGGTTCACAGCACACCTGGCAGAAAACAAACTGAAGACGACAAGCCATAAGAACACATCCCATCATTTTTGTGTTTCAGGAATTATAAACAAAATATAGCCCACCTCTACATTACCGCTGCTGGCACAGAGAAAGCACACCACCTGCGGGGTGATTGGCACAGAGGTGAGAATGCTGAGTCCACCCATGTCCCACACATTCTCAATGTCATAGTCCTCCTTAAAATCTACTCTGATTCGATGCACTCCATCGCAGGGCGCTTTCTGCTTGGCGGTGCCCTCAGTCGAAGGAGTGCTCTGGGAGTTTAAAGTACTGCTGTCAGGTTTGGGTGTATGTTTCTCCTGTAAAAAAATAAAAATGAAAAATCATTTACATTACATCACTGCATATGGCATATGCTTTTACAAAGTGATTTATAGTGTTTTCAAGGTACGTTTTATCAGTATGTACAACTATTGCTTGTGCTATGAGTCAGGAGTATCAGCATCATAAAAAAATATCAACCACTATCCAGAGAAAGAGAAGACAACCCTGACTTAGTTTTCTAAAAATGTTTATGGCATAAAATGATACAAAATTGGCTGAAACATCTGCTTACCTTTTCTTTTGGTTTATGCTTGAGTGGTTGAACACATCGAGTGGTCTGTTTCTTTAGCTTTGTTTTGGATGCTAAAAGGTGACATGACCATAAAACAAAAACATTAAAGTTATGTTAAGTCAGGAGTGCCCAGTCCTAGGCTGGAAGGTGGCTGTGCAGGAGTAAGATTTGACAGCCTATGTAAAGTTAACAGTAAATCATACATACAGTCCATTTCCGCATCTCCGTACCTGTGTCTGTGGCAGAACTGGTCTGACTTTGTTGCTCAGATTTCTTCTTGGGCTCAGTGGGTTGGGACTTTGCAAGACTTTCCTTTTTTGCTGGCAATTGGCTTTGCTGCTGCAAGGACTGCTGGGACTGTGCTGGTGGGGAAGATGGGGCAGTGTGTACAGGGGTGGGTGAAGAACTAGGCTGCTGCTTCCGTTCCTTTCTAAAGGTTGAGCTCAAAGGGGTTTGGGAATGTTTCGGGTCATCAGACGGACAAGAGAGCAGAGGGTCCTTTGGGGAGGAAGCTGGTGAGGATGGTGCTGAAGGCTGTGCCAGCTTTTGTTTGTCCTCTCCCTGCGTAGGTGGTGGAGTTTCACTTTTCTTACGGGGAGGGTCATCTTTTGGAGGAGGGGCTGGCTTAGGGCTTGCTTCAGAACACTGAGATTTGTGATGTGAATCCTTTTTTTCTGACAATTTATTCCTCCTCCTGTCTTTTTTACCTGTAGTTGATGCAAACAGGCAATTAATTGAAACATTAAAGCACCTCTGGTCTATAAAAAGGGAGTTCCCAGAAAACTGACCTTTTGCCTGCTTCTGAAGAAACTTTGAAGGCATCCACTGCAAGTTCTGACACTTTCGCACTCTGTGATGGCACAAACACAAAGTTTTAAGGGCAATTTCACTTTTAATGTTCTGAAGGCCACAATAAAAAGATTTCACACTTACTTGCAACACTGCTTTTTAATATTGCGTCCCCCAAATTTGGGCTTATCCAGGCAGTTAGTGCAGACCCCACAGTCATTTGGGACTTGACAGCCTGGACACTGCCCGCAGCGTCGAGAGCGCCGGCCCTTTCTGGGTGGGGCCTCATGGACCGTTTTCTGCCTTGTTACTGGCTTAATAGGAGGCGTGGGTGGCTCCGCTTCCTCAGATCCCGCCACTGATGATTTGTCTATTCAAGCACCATTAGAGAAAGGGTTAAAAACAATGACACTTTTCTTAAAATAAATAAATATATCAAACAAGTTCTAAGATGTTCTCTCACCATCATTTCCCATGGAAGACAAGATCTTTTCTCTTTCCTCCCATGGCAAGGCACTAAGGGTAGGCATATCATCTGGGAACACAGCACGGTTGCGACCCAGAGCTACAGCTGCACGACGACACACATGCTTAATGCGTGGACCACGGACTGACGTCTCAGAAGAGTCACTTTCTTGACCCTGCACAAGAAAAACAAACTGTGCATTTGGCAAAACAACCTGAAAATGGTTTCAAACCAAAGGAGCCAGCAGAAGACAGGACATACCGGTAATTTGGGTTGATCGCCAGGTTGTACCTCTCTCTTCTCTATCTCAATGAGCTGAGCTTTAGCTTCTTTCAGCAGTTTTGCGACTCGCCTGTCTGTGACTGGCTGTTTCTCGGCATGATCTAACACGGAGTCCAGTGATGTGGTGGCAGGGGGTTTTCCCATCTGCCCTGCTTGGGTAGGAGCACTCAATTTCTCCTTGTCCTTCTCCCTCTCTACTCCCTCTGCTTCAATACCTTTCTCTGAAGGTCTGCCTTTTTTGGCCAGACGACCCTTGGAGGACAAGGCCCCAACAGGTTGAACTGCTGCAGAGTCACTTGGGTAGGCCTCTGCACCAGAGTCTACTGTGACTGACTTCTTTCGACCAGTTGTCCTTTTTTGGGTGAGAGATTCCTCAATGTCCCTGGCCTCCATTGAAAAAAGGCTGGATGTAGAATTAGGGGAAGCCTCTGATGCAAGGCTCTTTCCTCTTTTATCCCAGTCCTTCCTTCCATCGCGTTTGTTCTCCTTTTCACGCTCTCTATTCTTCTCTGTGTCCCTGTCCTTCTCCTTTGTACCCGTGTCTCTAGTAGCAGAGACGCTCCGTTCCCTTCCTGCTTTACCAGTTCCCCCACCTGATCCTTGATTACTGGGGGTAAAACGTGGGAAGAGCTGTGAAGATGAAGCAGAACTCCCACTTACACTGAGACCTCCTGCTGCTCGCCGCCCATCGGAAACTCCGTGGGTCGTAAGACCAATGGAGCCTGAGGGGAAGCCACTGAAAGAAGCTTGTGATAAGGCACTGGCAGCAAGTGGATTGACTGCAACTCCAGGCAATGGACTGGAATTCCCAGTAACGCTTATGGGAACAGAACTGCTAATCATGGATTGTTCGGAGGCCTTCCCTGTTTGAACTCCTGACTGACTGCTCCTGGTAGTCATAGAGTGCGAGGGTGACCTGGGTTGCCCACGTGAGAACCTAGACCCCTTTCTCTTTTTGTTTGATGTTGGTGAGACCTGAAGGGGGGAGAGAGAGCCAGGGCTGCTCCCTGATGATGATGGGAGGGTGACCGACTCAAAGATGCGGGAATGAGCCGGACTTGGAGTGAAGAAAGGGGGACGTAGTAGGGGGCTACGCTTTTGGAGTGGCGTTTCAAACCGCGACGAGGTGTGCTGGTGGTGATTGTGGTGAGGATGATGATGCAGGGGGGAGAAAAGTCTGGAACCTGTCCCAGTTGCACTACCAGGCACTGGGAATCCTCCTGGTGCACCTCCACCAGGTCCTGGTGGCATGAGGCCCACATCCTCAGCAGTCAGTGGCGGAGGACGAAAGTTGTCAAAAGTGGGCTTGCGGATAAGGCCCTCCTTTGCATACTTGGCAGAGGAGAAGTACTTATTTTCAACACATGATAAAGACTTCCAGCGGAAAGTGGGCTCTCGTAGTATGGAGCGACGTTTGTCGTGAGAGCTGGAGAGTATTGGAGGGGTGGGCAGAAAAGGGGGAATGGAATGTGACATCATCCATGGAGAGTGGGAGTGATGCTCAGGTGCATTAGATGAAGCTCCCTGGGGAGGCTGAGGAGGGCTGAGAAGAGGAGGTGGTGGTGGGGAAGAGGATGACGACGCCGTGGAAGAGGCTTGTTGAGATCCAGCTTGTGAAACCCCTGTGGCTGGGTTGATGATGGCCTGTTTCCTTCCACCAATCAGGCTGCCCCTACCACGTGCCACTAAAGCACCCCGCCTGTGACTCTGACCTCTGCGACCCCGACTGCTGCGCTCCATCAACACTATATGATCTGGCTCCGGCTCAGATGGTGGTGATGGTGGGTGTGAGGCATGGTGCATGCTGGTCTCTGTCTCTCCCTGAGAGGCAGGGGAATGATCTGCCTCTTCTGAGAGGGCTTGGGTGCCCTCAGAGGCCTGGGAATCACAGGAGGAGTCATCAAGACTAGGGCTGCTGGAACGAGACGACTCGCCAGAAGAGAGCTGAGAGGAATGCTGAGAAACAGCGCTAGAGCCACAAGATGCCGCACTGCTACTGAATCTCCCGTTGCTAGTGCTATTATTGCAGCTGCTGTTAAGGAGACTGGCTGCAATGTTGTTGGCGCTGCCAGTCGGGACAGGAGGTGGGGGAGGAGGGAGAGTGTCCACAGCAGGCCCTGCCCCGGGTGTGGTTCCACTTGTGACAGGAGCTGTGGAAACGACAGCTGGGGCGGGTGTTATGGGTTGAGGTGCTGGAGCAGATGCTGCAGAGTCCAATCGAGCAATTTTCATGTGTGGTGGTGGAGTGCTGAAACTGCCCTCATCATCAATAAACCGCTTTGGGGTCTTGATGATGCGCAACGACACTGTGCTCACTACAGGCATGATAAATTGCCTGATGTTTGTTAGTTGCGTTCGCCTCCTGTGCTTCCCACCCTCAAGACCTGCATTTCCCTGGGTGCCAATAGCTTCTTTTTCCAAAAGCTTCTTTTTCTGGGCCCCCTTCTTTGCCCGCTGCAGCAGCTGCTTTGCAATAGTGGCATCAGTGCGTTTGGAGGGAGGGATGACCCGCACAGGTTTGACATGGCGAGGGCTCTGCCGTAACCCTAACGGCCTCCCGTGTTTAGTCGGGGTCATTGGGCTGACTGTAGGGGAGTCATGGGGATCTGAGCTAGTGCGTTCATCAGCAGGATGAGAAGCCCTGAGCTTGAGATCATGTGGAGTTCGGGCACGAACCCTGAAGGCCTTATGTTTGGCAGTCCCAGGTGCCATAGTGGACATCTCCTGGGCCGAGGAGGAATTAGCAGCCTGAGCAGCAGCAGCAGCAGCTTCAGCTTTGAGGCGCTCGGCAGAAGGTGGCCTGCCCCGCCCCCGTCTTCGCACACCAGGAACTGGGACACTCTTCCTCACAATGGCCTTCAGCTTAGACTTCAGTGGGCTCAGTTTGACATCCCGCAATCTTTTCAGTTTGGTCACCTTGGACTCCCGGCATATTTTGTGAAGCTTAGCCTCAGATCCCTGATGGTGCCCAGAACCAAGCAGAATTTGCCTTTTCTCCTTGTCTTCGTCCTCCACACCGTCCTTGTGGTGTGTGGGACTGGAGCTGCACTCCTGTTCTGCATCCCCATCCTCTTGAGGGAGTGCATGGCCGCTCTGTTGCCAGCTTCTCTGGCTGGCAGAAGCAGGTGGGCGGCCTCTTCTTTTTTGTTCTCCAGTGCCAGGTGGCCTCCCTGGTGGTCGTTTTACCTTCTCTGTAGGAGCTGTGGCGAGAGGCAAAGGGGCCGTCTCAATATCAGTGCCAACTCTCTGCACAGCTAGAGCCCTAGGAGGACGTCCTCTGGGTTTCTTTTCTGGGGAGATGGAACCTGAAAGAAAGAGAAAGCACTACATTAATAAGCTGTACATTTCTTCATGTTTAAATGTTAAAATGCATCTCAATTACACTTAAGCAAAAGAGCAAGTTGGATCTTAAAAGATCAGAGTTAAAATGATTTTACAACACATTTGGAGAGAGACAGAATTCGAGATGTAAAAGATACTTTACCTATTGACGTCCTTCCTGGGCTATTTATTCTTCTGTTGTCACCGACTGTGCTAAAGCCTCCGAATTCCTCCTAAAGAAATGAAAAAAAGAGAGAGATCCAATTACCTCAGTGGTTCAGTGTGATTTAACTTTAAGCTATCTCTTTTTTCCTTCTTTTTTTTTTTTTAACAAAATGAGCATCCACAAAATCAAACAAGCTATTGTCAAAAAAGCCATTCAGTTCTGCTACACTCCATCTCATGACTAAGAAAATGTTGACCACTTAGTGTTAGTTGCTGACAGCTCTGGACTCAAGTGTTGAGGTAAAACAAGAACATTAGCTGTCTATCCATAGTGAATTTATGGATGAAAACATTTGACAAGACCAAGGCAATATGTTCCCATCCTGTTATTTGAATTATTTTAATATCTAATTGTCGTACCTTCTGCTTCAGGTAGCATATTTAATTCATTTAATCAACATTTGTTCAAAACAACATCCAGTGCAGCCTTAACATGACCTTTTTTTTTAATAAAGTAAATGCAATAATGCATTATATGACCCTGTCATCATCAGCGACAAAACACGTTCAGAAACCCTAATGAATTAAAAGACAGCATGGAACTACAGAAAACCTGAACCCAAACAGTTCATTATGCGAGACTTGAGTGTACCCTAAATTTCAAATTTTCACCCTGGCAGCTACTTGCCCAAAACAACAGACTTTTAATCGCTCTAAAGTAGGCAAACCAATTTCTGTGCTCTACCTACAACTTGAGAAAGTAACAAACTCATCTGTGATGGCACCTCCTACTGAGATGACCAGTTCCACCAATTCCACTCAGGTATCCTTAGCAGATGCTGTCGCTAGGCTGCATGACATCAGCGCTGATCTCACTCAGGACATCTGTTGCAATGGCCATATCGCCTGACAACTGCTCCACCTCCGTCAATCAAACAGGCTAAGCTTTGCAGACGTCCTATGATAGGATTTTATAAATCTCCAGGCTTTTATGATAGCCCTGTGCTTATCTCACACCTGACATGAGGGATACAGGGAGGAATGCTGATTACATGGCCCATTTGGGCTTTCGCCTTCCTGATCTAATTCTGTCACAACATTTTAGGTAAGCCATAATTCCAAATCCATTTTTGAGTCAACTTAAATGCTCCATATCCCTTTAAGTCAGCCCCATTTCCCACATTTATCAGATTTTTCAACAGGCTTACAGTGCAGATGATTACTGTAATTACTGTCTGCTCTGCAGCTGGGTGCGCTGCTTTATGTTGTGATAAAAATGTCTCAGTCATTGAAGTGTCCTTGGTGTGAATTAAGTTGTACTCACAAGGACACACACTGAGAGAAAGCTTACTCTAATCGCACGTGTGTGTGTAGAGGCCATTTCCACAGAGCACTGAAAAAGGATTTTATGGACCTAACTGAAACTGGGAGCGCATGAAAGGAATTCCCTGCAACTATGAAGCAAAGATGTGCAAAATGAGGTTTTTAAGATCAAATAAACAAGTATTCAATCTTAAGGAAGACCTGTATTGGACAAATAAAGGGGCATTTAAATCAGATGCTTCATTTTCATTCAAAAACAGGTAGACAGGGCAGAATGAAAATGGAAAGAGCATTACAAAACACGTTTGAAATGTGTACGTTTGGCCATTTTACCTTGACACAGTGCCTTAAATACAACTCTCAGTCATGACAGAATGCTCATAGAAAATATGACTGCCAGTATACATCTATATGCATGTGTATGCACATGGAATTGTTGGTCTGAAGGGGATGAATTTACGCATATAATAGAAAGAAAACTACAGAATACTACACTAAACCTCAACCAAACTTCAGGAAAAAAGTGGGCAAGTGACTGCATCATAATATAGCCTTCATTTATGCCAATGTGCCCAACCATTTGCTTAAAGTTTTCTACACGTTACCATTAAAGAGTGTAAATGGGTCTTCATTAGATTGAACAAGTACTGACAGCATTTCACTATGCACTAAATCCTACCTCTCAAAAAGATGATTAATGTCTGCAAGTTCCTTAAAAAGCCTATTGTGTTGATTTTCAAGCCTTAGGGGGCGTTTCATTTCATATTCTTTATTTATAGCAGCATGTGGGGCTGCAGCTAAATTCCCTTCGGTCCAGTTTGTAGAACAGATGCCACCGGAGACTGCACACATACAAGTCCAATCTCTCTAACAAATCCCCATTCAGCTTTAATTTCAACATATGGCGACAAATTTCTTATGGGAAGCAGAACAAAATGAAACGTGAGTCTGTTATCAGATGATCAGTGTTAACAAATCATCTTAATTGAGTTTTTTTTTTTTCCCCATATCCAATCACTGATGGGCAAAAGACCAGTGATGAGGAGCTAATTCAGATAAGGCTCAAATAACACACATAAATAACCAAAGATAATGTTTACGGTGCACAGTGAATTCGTTAGTCTAATTTTTGTCCTCCAGTTCTTTTGAATACAGGCTCTCAGAGCTACGATGACTTCATTGCAGCTCTACTGTTGTGCCGAAGGTGATAGAGTACTAGAGAGCTGCGAGCAGTGGAGCTCAAAGTCAGTGTGACACCATGAGTAGCTCTCAATGACAGCACGACTCTGCCTCAGGCACTCAAAAGCGCGTTCGCGCACACACACACACCCTCCTCCACCTTGTGCGTGAGGCACACTGCAAGATGTAAACAACATCCTAAGACAAGAGGAAAGGGAGGAGGGATGGAGGGATGCAGGGAGAGAGAAACAGCATCATTCTGACCATAAAGGCATGGAGAGAAGATGCAGTGTGATAAATTTTAAATGAACCATTTTTATCATTATCATTATTAACCTTTAACCAGGCAAGTCATTTAAGAAAGAATTCATATTTACAACAACAGCCTGTCAGGAGAATATCAATCTCTTGGAGGACATAACATAATACACACGCAATTCATCAAAATATAACACCCACGGCTGAGACGGAGGAGGGAGCGGCGATACTGTGCTCGAGAAAGTGAGACTAGGCTCAGGCCAAGGCGCCCGAACACCTGCTACCAGTGCAGGATGGGGGAGGAGAGATAGTGGCAATGGAGGGGGTGACACAAAAACACTTGTTTGTTACTCTCTAATTGCTTTATGTTTGTTTCCACATTTTTATTCCCCAGACAATTCGGAGGAAAATTTTTTTTTAAAAAGTAACTACATGCCAAAAACGTATTTAAGCCACAAAAAATTTACAAATGAATAAATAAATATTATGAATGACAACAACATTCAAAAATTATATACTTATACTAAACGTTTTTAGGCTTAAGCAGGTGACACAAAAACACTTGTTTATTCTTGTTTTTTTATTATATATATATAAATAAATCAATCAATCAATCACCAATTTCCAAACAATTGCAAAACATTTTAAATTGAAAAGGTAACTACAAGCCACATTGAAGCTGAAGTCACATTAAATGAATAAATAAATGCAAAACATTCAATTTCTAGTTATAATTATAATAGCTTTATTTTTTATAAAAGACAAATCAACATTAATTGAAAAATTATATACTTATAAAAATAAAAAAAATTAATAATAAAGAACTGTTTTGAAAAATGTAAAATGTTTATGTTAGAAAATAAATTCACTTTTTTGGTTTTTGAAGAGCATATTTATTTATTTATGGAAACAGCACTTACAATAATAATAATAATAATAATAGAAGAGTGCAATATTTAACAGGCATTAGAAATTATGAATAATAAAGAACGGTTTTGAAAAATGTAAAATGTTTATTTTTAAGCATAATAACAACTCCTCTGAACTAAAATACTTTTAGGAAAAGTTCTACAACCATGTTTGCAGATGCTGCATGGTTTGACGTTTTAAATATTAATAAGGCCATGCAATGAGTTTTAAGATGACAGATGATTCGTGAAAAGCCTGATCATCAGACCCCAAACGTAAGAACAGCCCCAATAGAAGGAAAGGATTACAAATCAACATCCTCCTTTCTAAAGAAACAGCAGATAAAGTACTTGTGTGTGCCACCTCTCAGTTCCCGTAAATAAAAGGTAAGCAAACAAGACTATTTGTTTACATAAACTCATTACATTCTGTTTTGAGCAGATGGTCACAAACCCAGGAAAGTTGCTCAACATGGCATCTACAGTTCGCTTAAGAACTGGGCATAAACTGGCAAGCACACTGCAACCTGGCAACTCTCCCTCCCCAGAGCGGGACATAATTGCACTACTGTGTGTGTGGCCAACTATACCAAACACACACACTCACACCCCTATAATCACAGTAAGCCAACATATCCACATCAAGACATGTAACTGATTATCATCTCTAAGCCCGGGGATATGTGATAGTGCGGCCTTTCATAAATTCACTGAATCACCATTTTCTAAACAATGTGAAGTTTTGACAACTGCTGAGGCATCAGATTCCCTCAAAAATGCCTGTAGAAAAGATACAGACAAAACGCAATGCATAAAACATTAAAATGGGGTCAGAATGATGGCATTCTCAGCTTTTAATCAAAATGGACAAACCCATCCACTCAAAACAAATCTGTCTGGTCATCTGACTGGAAAAAGAGAACTTTGTGTGGTCACACATGAGAAAACTTTTCTTGTTTGAAACCCCCAGTGTAAACAACACGAAACTGGTGGGAAACCCCAGTAGTTCGATTATTCGAGTCTCTCGAAACACTTTTATAACAAAAAAGGCATCAGGAGAAATTTCCCTTTGTAAGATGCAGATCTAAAGCTCTGATGTTGCTCATGCACCCACATTCAAAGCACCCAAAACTGAGAGTTTCTGAAACAACATGTTCCAACACCTCACACCCACGCTAATGAGGAGCCGTGGCTTTAAGATAAAAACAAAGATGCGCCTCCTGCGAGGTGTAATGAGGGACGTAAATTCAGAGAGAATTGCTCCATGCGCTCAATGGCTGCTGCTGCCCCCCCTCAGAGCAAAAAGCAGGAGGCGAAACCCCCTCTGCCCACCTACAAAAGCGGAATAAAGCCATGGATGGAACGGTCTGTGTCTAATTCCCTCCCAGCAATGTCCAAAGGGGGAGGAGGGCTTGCTCTTCACCCTTTGATATCCACGTCTGTGCTCTTTCAGCTGCCTGCACTTCGTAAAGGCTGGAATAAAAGCAGACACAAAGCTTCCTGCTATGATCCACACGCTGTCTAGGGGACAGGGCCCTCTCCAGATAAATAGGCCAAACACCTGCTGGACTTCTTCCCTCCGTATAGGCCACGCCATTCATTAGAAAGCAGCGAAGCAAAGCATTCATTTGCTGTATCCATTCAACTGCACTTTTGTATGAGGCCTTGATATTGATCCTCATTCTGCTTCTGTAAGCGGGGCTTTACTCTGGACATTAAAAGGCAAGCCAAATGGCGTCCCACACAAAGAAACTGATGAATGGAGACTTAAACAGGACACCTCCTGAAAGTAACAGTTGTCTAGCAAGCAGCCACAGACTCGTATTTGCACTTAAGATTTAGACAAAAATATCTCCAAAGTGGTTCTGACCATCAAAAGCGTTGCTTTCTGGAGCCGCGAGAAATCACGCAGACGTATTACCGCTATGTAAACATTTTAAGTCGTCCAAATGGGTTAATGAAGTAGTCTAAAACGCAGCCATCAGAAGTGAAATCCTATTGGGGCCCTGTGGGCCCGTGCTGTTGGATTTGGGTCTGATGGGAAGGAGGGGCGGCGTGCTTCTGTTTACTGAGCATGCTACTGGCCTTAGGCTGCTCTGTGAGCTCAGCGGGCTGTGATGAACCAGAACAATCCTACCCAGGCACGACATCCCCTCTGAATGAAACTACAATGCTGTGTCCGCAACTCGCATGAGCTGCAAGCTCCACTGGGATTTCAGCCGTCTGTCTGGCTTGTACACTACTTATACGTTTCACAAATGTATTCGTGTTTTAATTGAGCGCTACTCAAAAAGACTCCAAGTGTGTATTAAAGCACATGCAACTGCTAGAAATAATGCACACAATAATGCAAACTTCAACTGATGTTTTTGAGATTATTTCTTAAAGTCAAAATACATTGTAATTTGCAAACCTTTTTTACTTCTATGCTGGAGTGTATTTATGAATGAAACAGAATAGTCAATGAGAAAAAAAAAAAAAAGCATCCTTAAGAGTTAGCATAATTAACATTATCCAATAGCATGCATGGCCTAAGTGACATCACAAGAAAAGGAAAGTTGTTTTAGAGGTGGAGCAGATTACTACAGCTTAATTTAAAGCCTACATAAACAATTGTTTTCAATAACATGACAAGAACAATATTTTAAATGAACATATTCTGACTTCACTTTAACTTATACAGAAACATTTAAAGCAATTTTGCCTTTAAATCAGCAAGCGGTTGTATAACAACATTGCAATTATTTATCATGACATTATGTACACAAAACAAGCTAAGCAACAAGACTTCTTATCTTAATCTTGTAAGACAGAGGAGTGAATAAAGTGAGTATACTGTATACACGTACATATAGAAACAGACATATATAAAACACCTCAAGACAAGACATGTCTAATAACCACATCTGCGCCACGTTTTCAAACGCTAAAATTACCCGTAGGCGAAACACAAAATCAAGCACGCTTTATGCATGTTTCTGGTCCGCGCCCGCTCTCGTTTTGATCTCCCCGCGTTTCCGATGAGCAGCGCTCTACTACTGAGAAAGGAAGATGGTAGTTTGTCACAGTACACACCCCCACACATAACAACCTCCGTCAAACGCTGTCTTTTTATTGCAGCCGCCTTTTGCACCGCTCAAAACACTGCATTTGGCGTCTTTGGCCAAACATATGGTCCCCGTAGCCTCAGCGAGGTTTTGCACGGGAATCACTTGATTCCTGATAGAAATATGACATTTTTTTCGAATGCATACTGCTACTGCGCAATATCTGAGGGGGGAAAAAAAACATGTCCACCTCCCATTTTCCCGTGCATCAGCGGGTGCTAGCAGGCTAACACGTTAGCCAGCCTCCTCTCGAGGGTGAAGGAGATCATACACGAGAGGTTTACAATTACACACTGCAAACTTTTGCAACAGAACGAAAAATGTGTAAATATAAACCCCGTTCTCTGCAACAAAAACACGCCAGGCAGCGTATTTTATTATCAACACTGTTTATGCTAGTAGCATCATCCATTTCTTAACCCAAGCTAGAGGGCAATATATAAGAGGATAAAATATTATCAGAAGTGCACACATGCACGGCCACAATAGTTTTAGGAGCAGAGCGTTACATCTTCTAAACGCAATCCACGTTTTCATATGGGTCAATACTTTAAAATGAAGTTTAAAATCCAAACAGACTACAGCTGGGATAGATGCACTCTGCGTGCTATCGCTAAATGCTCAGACAACAACAACCAACTGGCACCAGGTGTTCAGTCCTGCTAAAGTCTGCTCGTTTAGGCTTTCTGAAACACCCTAACCTGTTTATTTCTCTACGAGAGTGTAAAGTTCCGTTATACACCACCAGGCTTTTGAACCAAGTTGTCTTTAGGTGTAAGAAACACGGTGAGCTAACTTGGAAGTCCAATATAGAGTCACCAAAAGGTATCATTTAATCTCTTACGGGCGAAAAACGCCATTTAAAATTACGAGAACAACGGAAAGGTGCTGAATATCTTTAAACTTCATCCCTTCTCCATCATTGACCTCTTTTGGACTTCATTTTTGACTCAGGCTGTGCATTAAGTAGGGCATTTTCTGCGCTTTTTAGCTGAAAAAGTGATTTCATAGCGTTTAAAGTCAAAAAGCGGTGTCACATGAAACGCACGAGACTCCGAATCAAATTGAAACAAGTTCAACCCAAAAAGCAGCCATCGGTTATCTAGCTTCACATCTCCATCCTGTCAAAAAAATGGCACTAAACCCCTCAGGGTCCTGAAATATGATGCTAGAACGCCTCAACATAGACATGGGACCACATAAGCACAGCAACATCAGTCATTAGTTAGGAATAGGTACATGTTTTGATGTGGGCTAGCTAGCAGTTTAGCCTGTCAGTAGTCCCATAGTGAGAAAAACAGCACATGGATGGAGGCATGTGTCTGCTGCGCAGCAAAATAACTAGAACACTCACTCACTCACTCACTCTCCTCCTCACTGAGCAACTTGGAGCTGATACACAGCCGCGGAGTTATTTGTTATTCCTGCATTGATCATGAATGAGGCTAACGCTTTAGCCAGGGTCCCGCTTACCTCCCCGCTGCTGGAGCCGCTCGACTCCCCCAAAACATCCCGAAATTTCTGCAGGTTGCTGCCGATGGCAGCGGACACTTGCAACGCAGCGTCGAAACCGGGCCCGAGCCCGTTCGCGTTCGGATTAGTCCCCGCGCTGTTTCGGAGAGCAGCATTGACTCGAATTCGGCCCGCTTTCCTCCCGGTGCCCGAGCTGCTGCTCCCTCCGGGCCGAGCAGGGAACCGCCACCGACAGCTGTGCGCCATTTTACACTCTGCCTGCCTGCCCTAGGATCAGGAGCTCAGTGTGGGCGTAGCCCCCGAACTAGCAATCTCTGCACACGGCCGCTCTGGTCTGGCGGTCAGAATGGATTATCCATGTGTCGGGGTGGAGGTACCGAGGACCCCGACAAGATCCCAGCGCAGAGCAGGCTCAGTGATGTTTGTACGCAGGTTCGTCGGCGATACTCAAGGGAGGGAAAAAAACTGTTCATCAGACACAGGAAGACTGCTTAGCGAGTTTTATATACAAGTCTATGAGAACTTAATTATATTAAATAGTTTTTAACATTTGCTAATTTGATATTTTTTATTTTTTACATTCAACCGTTTTTCTTCTAATATATTTTTAGTTTGTAGAAATTGCACTAAATTGCGTGTGTAATTTCTGCACCCCTACCGTCACTAAATGTAATTGCAAAAATAGTGACTGTTTTAGCACAGGTTTCTTTAAACACGCCCCCATCCATCTGCTATTTGTCAGGGAAACAGGTAGCCCCGCCCTGAGCTCACGCCATTGGCTGAAGCAGTTAAGCAACGTTTCAGAGGTTGCACTTTTTAGGTAAAGCTGACTAGTTAATTGTGCGTATTATATATTGAATACTATAAAGCAAGAAATTAAAGATGCAGCCTGTAAGTTTTGTTAATTTCTCGCCATGTCTTAAACCTGAATGAAAATGACATATGAACAAATAAGTAACATATTATGTGTACATTTTAATTTCTACAGTCTAATCTCGTCATACCATTCGAATTTCACCAAAATAAATTATTCTAATCTCAAAAAGCAATTTAATGTCCCGTAGAATCTTTCGTACATTTAATCTAATCCTACTGTAATCAGATGCTCAATCATTTCAGCCACTTCCATGTGTTTCCTTACCATCATGCACAGTTTAATAAGTTTATTATTCCAGATTATTTTTACCGTTTTATACTTTTAATGTAGGTCTGTAGGTCAAGAGGAAGTGGAGGGGGGGTGGAACTAGCACTCGAACTCGGGAAGTCCCGAGCTATGTAACATGAGTTCGAACGAACTCTTCAACAAGAGATACCCAACCAAACTTTCTCATTTGCAGTACCAACACTGACAGGTGACATAGCCAATAGGAAAAGACAATGCGTTGCCTCTGACATATGATTGTGAGAATACTACACCACGATGTCCTTCTTTAAGATGTCACTTGATGCAGAGGAACGGAGGCAAACTCGTCTTCCTCATGGAAACAGACCCAAACCACTCAAATTAGAAAACATTACATTATTGGGCAAAGACAAGGAGATAGTTCTGAACACTGATTGGTTATTGACTTGATCTATAATTGATTTGATCATTTTTAACCCAAAAAATAATAAAACATTTGACTGCAGCTTTAACTAAGAAATCTTTTGAAATGTCTTATTTCCAAGCTTGCATCTCCCAACACACCTATAGCCTATCTATAGTTAATTCTACACACAAAATGACAATATATACACTACCGTTCAAAAGTTTTAAAACAGTAAGATATTTAATGGTTTTTAAAGATGTTTCTTGTGCTCATCAAGGCTGCATTTATTAGATTAGAAATAAAAAAAAAAAACCTGTAATTTTTTATTATCAGTGTTGGAAACAGTTGAGCTGCTTAATAGTTTTTTTTAGGATTCTTTGATCATCAAAATATTAAAA
>JAUMHE010000067.1:9502338-9516720 GCA_032359235.1 Enteromius mattozi
TATATATATATATATATACACACATACATATAAATATATGAGCGTCATGACTCTTTTGTAATGAAGTATTACCTATGGAAGCCCAGGTGCAGGGTAAGCTGTGTAAGGATGAGGTTTTCTGTGAGAAGGCTGTATGATTGGGCAAATTCAATCGTTTGTTGAGGGGGTACAGGTATTAGACATGTCTCCTTGTCCAGACCTGTAGGGTATATTTTAGAGATTAGATTGTTATTTCTGAAGAGAAATGAAAGGTAGTGTCTAGTAGGTGAAGCACAGGCCAGTCACCTCTCGCGTGCACGTTTCTGTTACGCCGTTCTTCCTCGCTTAGCTCCTTAAGCAAGCAGTATGTGGGGTTAAAGGTCAGGAGTTTGGGCGAGTAGGGTCGAGAAAACGGTTGGCAGAGCTTGAGCAGTGCAGCACCCAGGTTTAAGAAGAATGCATCCGAAGCGTACATTTGGAAGAATATCTCGGGCATCTGGTTTGCCCAGATTTTTGCCCGCCCCATGTTGGCCTGTAGGCAGCCACCCAGCCATGAGAGCAGCAGGTGGCGTGTCTCGCTGGACTGCTGAAGCAAGTTTTTCAGGATCTGATACAGCTTATCATGAAACTGCCCCATAAACTAACAAAAGGGAAGACAAGAAATGAAAGAGAATAAGTGGCTGGATTCCTGTCATCACGCTGCAAAACCATGCTTTTTTAAAATTTGTGCTCACCTGGTGTATATTTGACTCTTGAACCTTCATTTCCTGTGGGCTGGAACGAGAAGGATTGAGGAAAAAGCCATGGTTCTCAACCACACCAGGAGTTTTCAACAGACAAGAAATATTTAGGATCGCTCCCAGAAGCGTTTTCTGATACTGAATCCCACTGTTAGGATCTTTGGGCTGAATATGCTCCATTAAAACCTAGGATCAGAATATTATCATCCAAAAAATGTTTGATCTATATGAAAGAAGCTGCAGTGACATTAGCATTAATGAGCATTGGATTCGAACCTTAGAAATATCCTTTTGCCGAGTGAAGTACAGGAGAATTTCCAGGTAGGAATACAGCAGCAGCTGACAAAGGTCTAAGTCCTTGACCCGGCCTTGGAAAATATCAAACACTGGGACCATAACTTCCCAGAAGGTCCGCACTTCTTGGTCAGCCAACAGACTAGCGATAACCTCCTCCAAAAACTCCACAACTTCCTCAAACTCTGCAGAGATCATACCACAAACAAAGTCAAACTCATGGAATTGGTTCCGGACCTTTAAACAGATCATATGACCGCAAATGTGACACTTACGTGCTCCTCTCACAGCCTCCAGCAACAGGTCCAAAAGCTGTTCATACACGTTCTGACTGATGTAGATCTCTGGAGTCAGCAGAACAGTGCGGGCATTGGACACAGTCAGATTTTTGCAGTGCACTGCATACGATAACAGCTTCTCTGGGACTTTAGTGATCTGTGTTGATTTGAAGAACATTAACACATTGCATTAAACCCAAGCAATGCAATCAAGCGAATAAACAGTGCAATCAGCAGCCACATTTTATTCAAGCAAAGTATAGAGTCTGAAGAAAATACCTCTTCTTTAGCTCTACGGTAGCAAGCATAAAGGTACGGTACGGTACGTTTCTCTCCGGCATCACGATCTGCGGAGAGATTCACTACACTGCAAGAGGTCATGTAAATGAGATGGTTTCCCGGCTCCTGCAAAAGCAGCCTGCTGAACAAAGCCTGGAGGAGCAAATAAGGAATATTATTCTTATTCAAAGTTCACAATATACGTGTGCATATATGTGTGTATACAATTTATCTGATATTATGCAAATCTGAATGACACATTAACATGTTGTACCTGTTCAATGGTGTCCATGTTAAGCCAATCCTGGCCATCAAGATCAGCGGCCATCTCCTCAAGGTATACACAGCGTGGTGGAATGCCATTACCACCTCTTAGACTGGGGTCACCTGGAAAGATATTATTTTAATACAACAATAAATGCATTCTTAGTGCATATTCTGAACAAACATATTCACTACCATTCAAACGTTTGGGTTTTTTTTTTTTAAAGAAGTTTCTTATGCCTACTAAGCCTGCATTTATTTGATTAAAATTATTTATTCCTGAGATTGCAAAGCCTGAGTAACCATCACTAAAGTCTTCAGTGTCACATTATCATATAGAAATCATTCCAATATGCTGATTTGATGCTCAATTTTTTAAATGATTATTATTGATGTTATAAAACAGTTGTTTAAAGGGAAGGGTCGCTCCAATATGAAAATTCTGCCATCATTAACTCCCCCTTATATTATTTCTCCTGTGGTACATAAAAGAAGATATTTCAATGTTTTTGGTTCTTTTTCACCACACAGTGGAAGTCAATAGTAACCAAAAGCAAAACAGATAGTCTTTTGTATTCTGCAGAAGAAAAGCAACATGAGGCTGAGTAAATTATGACAGATTTTTCATTTTGGGTGAACTTTCCCTTCATTACATTTGTTGGAAACCGTGATACTTTTTTTTCAGGATTCTTTGATCAACAGAAACTTGTAATGGAATGGAAATCTTTTGTAACATTAAAAATGTCTTTACTGCCACTTTTGATTACTTTCATGTGTCCTTGCTAAATAATAGCATTTTCTACCTTACTTTTGAAATGTAGTTTAGAAGTTAGGGCTACAGATATCACATTTTCAAGACCTTCCTTTTAGCGCAACTGATGCAAACTGTGATAAAGATTTGAATGACAAACAGACCAGTGGGATGGACAGTAGATCGATGTGGAAGATATAGATAAAGACACAAATGAGAAACAAAAATGACGTAATGGGCCAAACTGCAGTGGATGAGGTCATCTGCTACACTGCCCGGAAAATGCATGTTATCATGATAGAATCACCTAAACTGAGATCATCGAGACATCTGTCATCTACAATCTAATATTCATTTCTTTCCACATTATTCAGAAATACACTTCAGCATACACATTAAATGGATTAATCATTGAAAGTATCTCAAAAACGTTCTCAGCTGGTGGGTTATCATACCCAAAATGTGTTAATTCTCTTCTGCTTAGGTCATTGACGGCAGGGGAAACAATACTAAATGCAACTAATAGCACAAATTAAAGGGTAAGTTTGCTGATTATCAAAAAGATCAGCCTTGTAAGTACAAGGCACAATGTTTGGTAGTAAAAGTAAATGGACAATTTAGTGTTTTTGTGTGATAACTGCACCAACATATGCCCATTTCTTTCTCACCAAAAGACTTCAGCTTCAGCTTTCTGTGCAAACTACAGACCGTACTTTAACTTTTTATTTTATCCCCACCCACAGACAGTCTAATTAAGCCCAGTGCAGTATGGGTGTTGACATTTTCCCATATTTCTTTCTTTAAACATGTAGCATAGAAGAAAAAGAAAAAGAGGAAAACATGTTTATTTTGCATGGACAGCCAGCTTTTGTTAAAACCCCATCTTGCCAGCATTAATAAAAAATAGATTTTTAAAAGGACGCAGAAAATGTTTTGCATCCAATCATATAAAACCAATATAAACATGAAAGCTAGCTAAATTAGGCTGATGCAAAACAAAGTAGGAGAAAAGAAATAAAGTCATACTATATTAAATGCTGCCGTTAGCTCCACTAAAATCTTTTTTATATGTTGTGCATTTCTTATATTTGCGTTTGTTGCATATGTTAGTGATGGAATAAAAGTAAAGGCAATTATAATTTTACCACGGTTTCCACAAATATATTAAGCAGCACTGTTTCCAACATTGATAATAATAATAAATATTTCCTGAGCACCAAATCAGTTTATTAGAATGGATTATGAAGGATCGTGTGATGTAAGTATTGGTTGCTGAAAATCAGTTTTGCCATCACATAAAAATAAAATACATTTTAAAATAAATCCAAATAGAAGTTATTTGAATAGTTATTTCAAATTGTTATAATATTTTACATTATTACTGTATTACAATCAAATAAGTGCAGCTTCGATGAGCATGAGACTCCTTTTAAATCATTTAAAACATCTTACGGACTCTAAACTTTTGAACGGATGTGTAGTCTATATTTATGATCATATAAGAAACTATATGTCATTTTCAGTCAGTAAACACATGGTTCTCCTAACCAGTAGCTGTTAAACACTCACTGTTGTCCAGAGTGATGAGGAAGATCCTCTGGATCATGTGGTTGACGTTGAGCTGCTCGCAGAGCTCCTGTCGTGAGCGGAAAGATCGGCTGATCTCTGCCACTGAGTCATCATTGTCATCGATGCTGTCAGACACAGAGTTGTCTGACTCTGACTGGCTCTCTCCTGAATCTACAGCTGTTGGGAAACACAATTACAAAGTGCCATTAAATGTATGTTATCCTGCAAGTAGAGCGCTGCTTATTACCAAGACCTTACATTGATGCTCAGCTTGACGCCGCTGCTTTTGGCCGGATGCAAACTGTTTTGCGTCAGCGAGGGAACTGAAGAGCGCTGCGAAGGGGTTTTGTGAGATGTTCTGATTGTTATTGCCTTGGTCTGTCATTTCCCTGAAGCACGTCCTCCATCAACAGGTGTTTTCACAGCCTGCAGGGTAAAAATGTGTGAATTAGAACTAGCATCTAATCCAAGTCCCAAGACCAGCCGAGATCCATCTAGGTAAAATCATAAAGTCCATCTGGGGAAAACACTGTACATTTAAGTGTAAGATGACTCACTATAACGATTTCTTTACTCTTCTGATGAGTCATTAATGAATATGAATTGATTAATTCACCTGTGAGTCATATTCAAGCAACAGGAAAGCACAACACAGATCAATAGTGACCCCAGAATAACCAGCATGACTGCAAATTAGTGTCAAGCATGCTAATTGGCTACACATACGTGTCATATTAATCGCAGCAGTGAATTAGACTGCAACAGACATACACCAAGAGGTCTCAAGATATGTGCAATGAATGTAAACCTTGATAAACATGAGCTTTATAGCTGTCACAGACACTGACAGAGCTGCTTGCTAGCTGTCAGGTGTCTAGCTAGCTGAGTAACGTAACTAGCAACACGCTTATTAACTGACAGCGGGCTTGTAATGTTCAAAAAACACAAAACCTTTAGGCAATGTAAAGTAAATAATACATAAATTAGCAGAAGTATGTTGAAATATATTAACGTAGATGCATGCCATACCAAGTTCCGCGTTGAAATGTGGAAAATCCGATGTGATCTAGTCCAACAGATCCAGAAGCTACGCTGCACGTGACGTCATCAGCAGTGGACGAAAATGTTTCTAATAGCGTTTCTTTTTTTTTTCTTTTTTTTTGCAGTTCAAAGTCTTGTCAGGTATCTAGGCTGTAAACAGTCAGCTGTAGCAGACGGCAAAACTGTATCGTCGGAATGGCTCTGGAAGTTTTTCATAAAGATGAGACTTTGCAAATGCGCAGGAAGCTGATTGGGTAAGTTGGATCGAATATTACGCGTCGCGCTTTTATAAGGCCTGGTGTTTTTGATTCGATGAATGCACACTTTTATATCGTTGTTCTGATTAAATACGTTTTCTGTTGTATTTCCAGGCACTCCTGCAGACTCTTTTTCTCCCATGAACCCGTGAAAATAGTGAGAGCACGGGGTCAATATTTATATGATGAGAATGGCATGCAGTACTTAGATTGCATTAGTAATGTTCAACATGGTAAGGACTTTTTAACATGCATGCTGCATTATATAGATACCTATATAGAGACTATATATACAGTTTCACATTATTATATAGATGTGTCATAAGTGTCATTACATTTATTTATATTACTTACTGACTTACTGTCACTTTTGATCAATTTCATGCATCCTTCCTGGATAAAAGTATTAATTTCTTTCTTACAGACACCAAACCTTTAAACAGTGGTGTGTGTGTGTTTAAAATAGTAGTCTGACCACATCAAGAAACTATAGCTAAAGACATAATTATCTCATTAGTATGCAAATAAAGTTTTATGCAAAAGTTAGGGCACCCCTCTGAGGCTGCATAATAATGTGCTTTTTCCCGTATAAGACAAGATCACAGTGATCTGCTGTTTTGTGCTTCTCCTTGATATCTATGGGGAAAGCAGCAACACGCGAGACTAGAAATTGATATTATAATTATCATGGGTGCCCTGATAACTTTTGCATGAAACTTTAAAATATATTCCCTTACAGATCTACAACATTTCTGCCTGCAGACCAAAGTTAAAGTTACTATAGTAAAACCATGATAAACGTTTGTGATGTAAGCTTTTGTCATGTCATGATGACATACTTGATACACTTTGTCTTTTTCAGTGGGACACTGTCACCCCAGCATCACTCTGGCCGCTGCTGCTCAAATGGATCTTCTTAATTCAAACACTAGATTCCTCCATGATAATATAGTTATGTATGCAGATCGACTGGCTGCCACTCTGCCAAAGAAACTTTGTGTCTTTTATTTTGTCAACTCAGGGTAAGTTATTCGGATTATACAGTTTAAAAGAAATATTCTGCAAAATCTGATTTTTTCTTAAACAGTATTTTTTATTAAGCACATATGCATACCATACATGATAAATTACACAACCTGTAATTATTCTACAAAATCTTAATTGGATTTTTGTCATTATCCGAAGATCAGAGGCTAATGATCTTGCCTTGAGACTGGCCCGTCAGTATACCCGACATCAGGACGTCATCGTGTTAGATCAGTAAGGTTTACCTAAATGTCAAATTGTGAACAGTTATGATTCTCATATCAATAGATAATGAAAAAATAGCTATATTAGACTTATTTTTGTGTCGTCTTTACTTGCACCTGCAGTGCATATCATGGACATCTCACCTCACTCATCGACATCAGCCCGTATAAGTTCCGGAAACTGGAGGGCCAGAAAGATTGGGTGCATGTGGTGTGTACAGGACATTGAAACAACTTTTAAACCAATATTTACGGCTATCACATATCATTAATTCTTGCTTAAATACAGGCACCTCTTCCTGATACTTACCACGGTATCTACCGAGAAGATCACCCTGACCCAGGTCAGGCTTATGCAGACACTGTGAAAAGTCTTATTGAAGAGGCACATAAGAAAGGCCGCAAGGTATGGAAGCAAAAACAAAGCTGTTAAAGTCTTTACTAAACTATACTGATTGTCCTTCTTAAAGGGATAGTTCACCTTCTTATCATGTCATTCCGGATCTGTATGACTTTTTTTTTTCTTTCTTTTTTTTTTAATGTGTGAAACCTAAAATAAGATATTTTAAATATGTCTCTATATTTTCATCCATGAGGTAAAGTGAATGGTGACCAATGTTGTTTTGGACCCCACTGACTTTCATTGTATTGACAAAGTCATATGAGATGAGTAAATAATGACAGAATGTCCATTTTTGCGTGAATGGTTCCTTTGATTTGTCCATAGATTTCATCTTTTTTTGCTGAGTCTTTACCCAGTGTTGGTGGCCAGATCATTTTCCCAACTGGTTATTGTAAAAGAGTAGCAGAGTAAGTCTCCTTGTCATTTTTGTTGAGCGTTTTTACTCTTTATTCAGGAATGAAGCGACACGCAACATTGTATTTCTCCCCTCAGGTACATTCACGAAGCAGGAGGAGTTTATGTGGCAGATGAGATTCAGACAGGCTTCGGTCGTGTCGGGAGTCATTTCTGGGCTTTTCAGCTTCAAGGTGAAGACTTCTGCCCTGACATTGTGACTATGGGCAAACCAATAGGCAATGGTCATCCTATTGCCTGTGTGGCTACTACAGAGGAAATAGCTGCTGCTTTTACAGCCAATGGTGTGGAGTACTTCAACACAGTGAGAACCATATGCTTCTGTGATAATATATGTAGCTTTTAGATCCTTTGAAGAGTTTAGAAGTAAACTTTTAATCTCTTTCTCCCATACAGTTTGGTGGTAACCCAGTATCCTGTGCCATTGGTCTGGCGGTGTTGGATGTTATAGAGAAAGAAGACCTCAGAGGCAATGCTGTGCGTGTCGGAGGTCATCTTAAACAGCTGCTCCTTCAACTTCAGACTAAACATCCACTCATCGGACATGTGCGGTAAGTTCTGAAAATCAATCTTCATTGAGATCTTGTAAAACACTACTGTAACATTATCTTGGACATTACCAGACATGTCTTCTGTTGATTTTTGCAGTGGTGTTGGACTGTTTATTGGTATGGAGCTAGTTAAAGACAGAGCGTCCAGAAAACCAGCAACAGAAGAAGCAGCGCATGTTGTACGAAGGTACTGATCATTTCTATTCTTTCACAACTAGCTACAATTACCTGATAACCAACTCCCCAATTTGTTTCGTTCAGGCTGAAAGAGGAGCGTATAGTTATGAGCACTGATGGGCCGTGGGACAGTGTCATCAAATTCAAACCTCCAATGTGCTTCAGTATTGAGGATGCTGAGAGAGTCTCTTCATGCATTGATCAAATTCTCAGAGGTTTGTAGTAATTTAACAGCTAATTCAGCATGTGGTAACTTATTAATCTGACTTATGTAACTTTGTTTTAAATAATAATCATCAAGTGAGAAATTAACAGTTTGTCTTTGGACTTACAGAACTGGAGGATACCAATCAAAAAGAGAACTGCAAAAGTTGAGGTTAAAAAAACAATGTAGTGCATAGAGCAAACATTCTTAATTGAATTTTAATAAATAATCTTCATGTGACTTGCATTCTTGAATATCAAATCTGTTTATATTCAGAATTCAGTGAGAAATACTTACAAAAAGGTTAATAAATTCACTCTTGCTACACATCTGACAAATTATTTTTGAAAATAAAACTTAGATAAACATTTTAACATGAAATTACCTCTTTACATACAGTTTTCCAGGATGTGGTGTAAACAAATTTTGACAATATTTAAGGTTTAGTATGCTTTCATACTTTACAACAATATAAATCACTTTATACCTGATTGTGCACATACTCCAATCTCCATAATGTCATGATCTTTATATTACATTTGTACTCAAAAATTTGTATTCACAAGTGTATTGGCTGCATTAAATAATGACACTAATTGAATAATAAATGTGGTTACTGACAAGAAAAACATGTTTTTGTCAATATTTCTGCAAGATATACAAGAATCTTTATTACTGTTTACAAAGTAGTTTAAATCAGATTTTTTAGCCACATAGACTGTATTTGTGATCTCTGGCAGAGAGGAGGGTTTACTGGGATGCAGTTTTATTTTACATCAAAAAATAAATTAGAATTTTACAGTAAATGTTAAATTAATAAATTAACAAAATGTTTTACCTGACTATATTAATTCACACAAAATCATCCTGTGAAGCCTCTGGAACCTGAAAGACAATATTTACATTTTAAACTTAATCCTGAAATTACTAAATGCATGCAAGTGTATGAGCAAGTCTCACTTTGTTACTGCAAAGATTGAGTTCTGAACCTACCAGCTGTCTGAAGTTTCTCCGTTTCTCATATCCGAGTCCCTCCATGACTAACAGACTGAGAGGAGTTCCTCCCTCTTTTATCAACCTCACCACTTCATCAAAATACTCTTCCTCCACATTCTGGCCATTCACCTCTACAACCACATCTCCCTCACACAGCCCTGCTCTCTCTCCTGCACTCCCCATCATCACCTATAGACCAGAAGGAAAATTAAATGAGTTAGTTTTTCAAAGACATGGAAAATCATTTTTAAATCTATAGTCTTTTTATATATTAATATTTTTTTTAATTATTCTACGATTTTATATATTTTTAAAATGTGAATATAAATATATTATTAATATTCCTATTTTTTATTTTATATTTAAATATATATATATATATATACCTACAAAATATAAGCACTGTGATGCTATCAAAATATTATTCTGTTTGTTTGAGTATACCAACCCAACATCATTTAACTAATGGCATGAGTTTGGGTGCAGGACTATTAGTTGCCCAACCAATGGCAGATGAGACCTGTGTTCATTTGGACTTGTGTAAAAACAGTCATTTTTGCAATAGAATCCTAAACAGATGACATACAGGTGGATCTTAATAAATTAGAATGTCGTGGAAAAGTTCCTTTATTTCAGTAATTCATCTCAAATTGTGAACCTCGTGTATTAAACAAAATCAATGCAAACAGACAAAAAAAAATTTTGTGAATTGTTGGCATTTTGGAAAGTAGGTTAATTTACTGTATATGTACTCAGTACTTGGTAGGGGCTCCTTTTGCTTTAATTACTGCCTCAATTTGGGATGGAGGTGATCAGTTTGTGGCACTGCTGAGGTAGTATGGAAGCCCAGGTTAAGACTAGTCTTAAAAGTTAGTGAGCTAAATTTTTCATTAAGACTGGTGACAGTTTTTTTAAATTCAGTTACATAAAAATGTGTATTAGTCTAAGTTGAATCCAAAAAATAAAACAGATTACTCTTGGCTGACTGCTAGTTGGTCAGACTAGCTCTTAAGACACTGTCTTAACATGAAGGCTAAGTTTATGCAACTGGCCCCAGGTGTCTTTGACAGTTGCCTTCAGCTCATCTACATTATTCTCTTGTTTCTCATTTTCCTCTTGACAATACCCCATAGATTCTTTGTGGGGTTCAGATCTGTTGAGTTCGCTGGCCAGTCAAGCACACCAACACCATGGTCATTTAACCAACTTTTGGTGCTTTTGGCAGTGTGAGCAGGTGCCAAATCCCGCTGGAAAATGAAATCAGCATCTTTAAACAGCTGCTCAGCAGAAGGAAGCATGAAGTGCTCCAAAATCTCTTGGTAAATGGATGCAGTGACGTTGGTTTTCAAAAAACACAATGGACCAACACCCACAGATGGCACTGCACCCCAAATCATCACAGACTGTGGAAACTTAACACTGGACTTCATGAAACTTGGGCTATGAGCTTCTCCACCCTTCCTCCAGACTCTAGGACCTTGGTTTCCAAATGAAAAACAAAACTTGTTCTCATCTGAAAAGAGGACTTTGGACCACTGGGCAACAGTCCAGTTATTCATCTCCTTAGCCCAGGTAAGATGCCTCTGACGTTGCCTGTGGTTCAGAAGTGGCTTAACAAGAGGAATAAGACAACTGTAGCCAAATTCCTCGACACGTCTGTGTGTGGTGGCTCTTGATGCCTTGACCCCAGCCTCAGTCCATTCCTTATGAAGTTCACCCAAATTCTTGAATCGATTTTGCTTGACAAACCTTTAAAAGGCTGCGGTTCTCTCGGTTTGTTGTGCATCTTTTTCTTTCCACTCAACTTTCTGTTAACATGCTTGGATACAGCACTTTGTGAACAGCCAGCATCTTTGGCAATAAATGTTTGTGGCTTACCCGCTTTGTGAAGGGTGTCAATGATTGTCTTCTGGACAACTGTCAGATCAGCAGTCTTCCCCATGATTGTGTAGCCTAGTGAACCAAACTGAGAGACCATTTTGAAGGCTCAGGAAACCTTTTCAGGTGTGTTGGGTTGGGTGAAGTAGATAATAAATTAACTTTTCCACGACATTCAAATTTATTGAGATCCAGAAACGAGTTAACATTTTGCCACTTCTGCTTCTGTTTTTAAAAGGTTTTTTTGTTAAATGCCAAAAATAATATGTGGTTAACAGATTTTAAATACGAACAGAAGAAGTCATCTACTTACTAGTTTCAGGGAAAATGTATTTTAAAGAAACACTGAAAGAGCTTTCGAAAACGCAATTAAATTTTGGTGTGATTGTATTTAAGTTGTTCATTTGTAAAGGTTATCAAGATAACAAGGAATTATTACAGACTTTGTTGGCTACAGAGCTTATCTCCTGCAATAAGGAAGAAGGAACCAGGATGATAACTTCTGGGGTGGCCTACTAAAAATATCTAATCACTGTCATGCTCTATTCCATTTAAATGTACATATAAGGCATTTAACACATGCTTTTTAAATATAAATGCTTGCAGTACCTGACCAATATACGTCATAGGCCTGTTCTGAACACAGCCTAGGTTGAAGCCAAATCCCGCAGCCTCCTTGTGAAGCACACAAAGTCGAGATTGCGGTGGATTTTGGTGTCCCTCTTGATGTGGAGGATTAGGAAACTGTTCCCTTTTTGGAATATGGTCTTCATAAAACAGCAATGGAGAAATACCCAGCTGAAGTGGATCAAATAACACACAGTGGTAAACTCTCTCGGTGGTAAATCCAAGCAAATACAACAAGAATAGTGATTTCCTACATTATCTAGGTCATAGCAACTCCACCCATTCCCTGGGGTCTATGTCTATTCCAAACAGTCTTTTTAAAATCACCTGTTTTGGTGTGTACTATAAGAATTAGGAGCTTGAGTTAGCCCTCCAGGTCAAACGTCTTCAGTCAGAGGAGAAATATGTTGATTTAGCAGCTGTTGGCAAGCTGAATGTTATCGCTTCTCTTTTCTGTTTGAGCATTTGCGTGTGAAAGCGCGTGTGTGTGTGTGTAAGCACCTGTGTGTAATATTCTCTGCCAGGGATGGAGATGGTGGTTAGGGTGACCTGCTGGCCGCTTTGCCGTATTTTGCTGACAATGCCCTCATGCTCTGCATCCTCCACCTGCTCCCCGTTTACCGCTAGCACAAGCTCTCCGTCCTCCATTCCTGCAGTCTCAGCTGGGCTGCAGGGGTCGATCTCTCGTAATACATGAACTGAACATATCACAAATTGTGAAATAATGCCTACTGTGTTTTCTGATTAATGGCACAGCTAAAAGCATTTACAATGGACCCCCATAATACCTTTTCGAAGGACACTTTACTTAAGCAGCTATATATAAAGACCCATTTAGATTTTTAATGGGCACTTATTAATAATATATAAATATATTTATACAGTACCTCAATAACGATAAAGTGTGTAAAATATTTTCTGGAAATGTATTCAACATACCATGTTGGATGTATAAACATCACATGATTACCAACCAGTCCTTGGAATGATATTTCACTATTATTTTATGTAAATATTAATTAAATATATATGTTAATATTATTTCATTAGTAATCAAAATAAAAAATATTAAATAATATATTTTAATTAACATTTCTTATTATAATACTGATACAATTAATTATTTTATTTAACAATAATATCAAATGCTTATTATATCATTTAAATTGTTCTTTTGTATTTATACTATAACACTTATGTTTAATACAGTTTTCTCCAAAAAAAACCCTGCACTAAAGAACAAAATTATTTTAGTATTATGTATATAGTATTTATATTTAATATTTTGAAATAGCTTTTATTTTTATATTCTCATTTTCCTTTTTTAATTCCTATATATAATTTTATTTCATTTTATGATATTTATCTGTGTTAAAGTTTTTTTTTTTTCATTTTTAGTGTTTTTATTTTTAATATTACTATTTAAGTTAAACTTATTTCACTCAGATGCCAAGACACCATCATCTAATACAGACAGTAATCCATCTAATATTTTATTATATTATAATACTATTATTAAACTTTTATTATATATTAGCTTTCAATAAACAAAAATGTTTTAATAGTTTTGATTTTAGATAATAATAATAATAATAATAACAACAGCGATCTCTCACCAATATGTCCAGATCGTAACTTCTCTTGCCTTAGGAGGAACCCGTATCCTTGTGGTCCTTGAGTCAGGTGTAGCGTTTTTGGTCTGTGGGGTAGATTATGTGTTTTGGCAAAAGCAGGTATTATGGGTAACCCCATGCGATTATAACAAACTTCACTCCTGCTGTCAATCACCAAGACAGTCACATGGTCTTCACATTTCTTCACCTGATGGAACAAAGTAAAATCTAGACTTTCTAATGTCCCAAAAACAGAAAGCACTGTAGATTACAGTATGGTACCAGATACTATACAAGTGCACTCACCATTTTTGACAGTGCTGCATAACTGAGTGTTGAAATCATAGCTCCATTGATCCAGATCAGCCTGTCTCCATTCTGGACTCCAGCTCTCTCAGCTGGACCATCAGTCACTGGGCTGAGACGATAACGGCCTCGCTCACCTACTCTCACATACAGTATTCAATAAAATGAACCAGAACTGTCCACAATGATTCATGTATGCATACACTAGCATTCCCTGAAGTTAGCATCAACTACTTTTTTTAACATCTCTTCTAGGGGAGAAGTTTCTCATTTAGTGTACTTTGACATCATAAAACCTATGGGTGCATGAATAAACAACAGGCCTATCCAAGAGTGTGTTGGATAGACCTGGAAAGCTACCTGAAAATCTATGGGAACTAAGTGAACCTTGGAACAGAGCTGTAATACCACATGTTTATTTGATTGAGTTAATAGAAATTAAATCTATTTATGGCATTATTTTTGAAAGCATCCTCATTTTACAGCATTTTTACACGAGTGTCTAAAACT
>JAUMHE010000067.1:9523489-9545217 GCA_032359235.1 Enteromius mattozi
AGAGTCATTTTATTCCATTCAGTATTCATAGAGAGTTTATTTGACAGAACATATAATATATATATATATATATATATATTTTTTTTTTTTTTTTTTTTTTTTTTAAAGAAGCCTAAGTAGAAAATGTTTAAAAGAACAGCATTAGTAAAACTTACTGAAATCTGCAGGATTGTGGTATGTGGGACAGTGAAGACCCAGTCCTCTCAAATAAGGGACGAGGTACGGAACACTTCCTTTGTATATGCACTGGCCTTGGCTTAAAATATACAGCTGTGAAGGAGAGCCAGAAGAAATGAAATGATGAGTGGCATGATCTGAAGAATTACAAAAAGATTTGCACATGCACATACCTTATCGAACATCTCGAATAGTTTGGCACTGGGCTGGTGAATAGTGCATATGATAGTTCGCCCTCCTTGTGCCAGAGACTTCATCAATGACACTACCTGGAAACAGGAAGCGCTATCCAAACCACTGCAAAAAATAAACAGTATCTGTTAATGTTACAAGCGTCTAAATAATGCTGATTCAATACAATGACCTTTTATTACCTGGTGGGCTCATCAAAAAACATGACTGGGGGGTTGTTTACTAGCTCAAGGGCAATAGCCAAACGCTTACACTGACCCCCAGAGAGACACACAGTTCGAGTGTGGACACACTCATGCAGTCCCAGGGCTGTCAGAATTTCTTTTATCTGCATGTCAACATAAATACATAGAAAAGAGGTGAAATTTCAGAGGGAAACATTTGAGGTAAGTTGATCATAAGGTGATGAGCTTTACCTACCAGCTCTTTTTTCACCTCTGTGTCTTCATTGAGCTTCAGGTTGGCTGAAACCTAGAAAACATTCAGTTGAGTGGTGTGTGTTTCCTGTTAGTAATGATTTTTTGCAGGTGACTAAGCATTTGGAAGTGATTGTTATATTGGGCATTAGCACCAAACCAGCAGTAGGGGGCATCCTTTACTACACCATTCACCCTAAAAACTCACCATCATTGCTTCTTGAACACTCAAGTGGGGCAGCAATTTGTCCTCTTGCATAATGTAACAGGACATTTTACGAAAGGTTCGGGGGTCTCTGAGTTTTCCATTTACCAGGATCTGTCCAGTCATTCCTGTTTCCCTGTAACACACAAGACAACCAGCAGTGTTGGGAGGATTACCCTATTTAAAATGTAATAACTAGTGTAACTACCACTAAACACTGATTATTGTCAGACTTTCAAAATCATTTATTACTTGAATTAAGATTATTATAATTTAATTTTAAAGCACAGCCACCCCAAAAAACAGAGTTTAGCTTCTCTTCTTACTTTGAGAACTTCTGAGGTTAAATACAGTTTGGAAATTATAAAAAGAAAGCATTTAACAGTTATGATACTGTTTTTGAATTAAAATCTTTGCATTGCTATGACAGGAAACAATTGCATTTAACGGTGCCTATGGGGAAAAAAAGGAAATAAAACAGTTATTGAATAAGTATGTGTCCTAATATGTGTCCTAAACTTCTGAAACATTGCTGTGTCATATTTTAGAGCAGTCAATGCAATTTATGAAAGAAATCAGTTAAATCTGTATGTGAAATGTATGTGTGTATGTGTGTGTGAAAACTGTAACTGTAATTCAATTTGGCTTTTTTTTTTAAAATAACTGTTACTAGTTAACTGTTACTGTAACTAGTTACTCCCCAATACTGACAACTAGCAGTAGATAGACATGGAAGCTTTCAAGATTTAATAAAAATTTTCATTGAATTGAAAAAATGTAAAATGTGATAACTGTATTTATTAGTATTTTGTTCAGATCACATTTGCACCTACTGTACCCTCACCTGTATCCCGCCAGGATGTTCATCAAAGTGGATTTTCCAGCCCCAGAGGGGCCCATAATGCCAATGAGCTCCCGGCTGCAAAACTTCCCTGATAGACACTTGAGTAAGGCCTTATAACCTGGAAGAACAAAAAATATATGCTTAGCGTCATACGGTTCTTCTTTGGAACAAACCACTTGCAGTTAATCCCTTCAAATATGAAGTATGGTTTAATCCATGAACCTCATGACTGTACTACATAATTCTCCAAAGCTAAAAAATGTGAGAAAGCGAGTGATAAAGGTGATGAAAGAATTAGGCTCCAAAACCTTTAAGTACAGTGGCTAATTAAACCATTCTGGACAAGTCTGCTCATTGACCTTTCTATGAGTCCACCACGATGGCTTTCACCCACCGCATGAGACTGAAAGATCTCATTAAAAAAAAGTTATGACATTTTTAGGAGTCGCTGATATAGTATTTCTAAAAAAAAAAAAGAGGAAAAAATCTGACTTACAGTATTTCAAAGCAAGCCACCCTAATTATCAGCCTATTAGCCCAAGAGTTCTGTTCTCACAGTCAGATCACAGGAAAGCCTTCTCCTTTACCCTTTGACTTTATTCCCATACATGTCCACTGAATGTTTAGAAGTCATTCAATGACCGCCATATTATAATCATTGGTGGTACTTTTCACAAAGGAAAGGGACATGAGGAGTGCAAATAGCATTTATCACTTTTAATTCACGTTTATCGTATTTGCAAATATATTCCATTCTGTATCTGATCATCATAGTGCATAAATGTAGTCAGCATGAAAAAGCACAATCATTAGGATGATTTCAAATTGAAACTTCTGTTCTCCCCAGTAATGTTAGATGTGGTCTCATCTAATTTAAACTACTTGTAGTGATGGCTCTGCAAAAATAAAAGTCATGTTGGCATCTGAAGGGAGTGAAAGAGTGGAAACTTCCACACGGGTATGCTTTCAGCAATAAATCACAAGAGTAAAGAACCATCTGCTACCTTCAGGCCAGACAGTGCATGACTAGACAGTGCATGAGTCAGCTTCATCAGATAAAAACAGAAGTGATCAGTATGAGATACCAGCACTCATGACGTTACCTGCAAATCAATAGATCTAAAGGTCTGACAGGAAACCAAAAAGGCCTTTATTAGTCTTGGTACTCATTCTAATGCGATTTTAATCTAATTAGTGGATGCTAAGCTGCTAAATTAAAATTGCTACACATTTTCTGCTTTGTACATTAATAACAGTTGCTACTCTGAGCACGCATCTAGCCAAGACTTGTTTTAATTTCCTATTTGACTTGTACAGCCAAAAGATAAATAGTCTATTATTAACACTGTACGCATTATTCAGACTCTTTCTATGATTGGATTTCTCTGCTATTCTCATCTGATCTAAAATATTGAGTTGTGTTGAGTTAATTTCTACACAATTATTCGTAAAGAACCTCTAAGTTGTCAGTTTTCTCTATTTTTATCTTTTTTCCTTTATTCTGTCGTTTCCTCCTCTGCTTTATCTCTCCCTTGAGTTTTTACAGATGCATTATTGATAAACCATGTCTGTTTTTTTTCAAAGAATAATATTTTAATGAAAATGGTTTTAAAGTGTCTCATAACCAATAATAATCTATTTATTTCTATTTTGTTTAGTTATTTAAAAAAAAATTACATATATATGTGTGTGTGTGTGTGTGTGTGTGTGTTTGTAATTTATTTATGCATTTTATATATTTTTTATAAATGTAAAAATGTATTCATATTTTTTATAATGTTTTATAAATATGAAATTGTCTTAAAAAAAACAAATAAATTATTTGATGGTTTTAGTGACTATATAATTAAAAAAGAGCAGTAGCACATATTGTATGCCAATCTTCTTTTTCTTTTATTTTTGACACTTCTGATGATGGTGTCTTATGATTATGATAATGTTTTATAAAGACCCTATCCTTAAGGTCTGTTTCAAATGAATGAGCTCAAAACTAGTTAAATAAGTTTGACAGATTATTAGATAGATAGATAGATAGATAAACCTTTATTAGTCCCACAAGTGGGAAATTTGTTAATTTGTTTATTCATGGTTACCTTGATCAAAATGTGTAAAATATGATTTCCTGACCTTGTTTCTTCCACCACGGCCCTTCTCTGATGGTGTAGGACAGGTCGCTGAACTCCAAGTCCACAGTAGTGCGTTTGGGAAGGTGAGAGAAGCGCTGTGCCTCTGTGATGTGGTTCTCTACTTTTTTGAGATGGGTTAGCAGTGGTGCTTCCTGTGGCTGTGTTCCTCCATTACACAGGCTTTCCTCCACAGGAATACTAACTGACCCAGGATCAGATTCCTTCACTGCCATTCCAAAGGTCTAAAGAGAGAAAAAATCATGAGTTTGTAATGCTATTAAAATATGTCTCTTATTATCCCAAGGCTGCATTTATTTGATCAGAAATACAGTAAAAACAGTATTATTGTGAAATATTATCACAATTTTGTTTTCTATTATAATGTATTTTAAAATAATTTATTCCTGTAACGCAAAGTTGAATTTTCAACAGCCATTACTGCAACGTTCTATATTAAAATGTATCAAAAGAAAGTACAGAACAACCTGATCCATGCGATAAACCGCAGAGTTACATTTTACATCTCCATTAAAGAAATGCTATGAGTCATTATACTGTACATCACTATTCAAAATGAGAAATCTCCAATGGGAACGTCTTCCTATACTTTCCCCTTGAAATGCAAACCTCTTTACACTGTCTGCTCATTCAGGAGAGGCCCCTGCTCTGTCAAATTGATCTGGTTTAGAATTTGGAGTTCTGCTAAAAGGCTGGGATTTGGTTTCCTCCGAGGGACCGCATTGTGCTGACACATTGAATTGACTAGCTGGATGTAAGTCCCTGGAGTTTGGAGCCAAAAGGAAGAGCGAAATCAGAGAATGTGAGTAGCCAGGTCAGAGACAGTCATCACTGGCTCAGTCCCACAGAGAAAACTAGCTAGGAGGGGATCGCTCCAGTGTTCACATGAGAATTAGAAGATTGTGCCGTGTGGAGACAGTCTGTAAAATGGAATGTATTATAACCAGTATTATAAAGACATGTGTAGTACACATTATCACTACTCCTCTGATTTTTGCCCATTGTTTGGTGAGACACTGTGCATGTTTATGTACAAGTGTTATATAACGCACATCCTTAAACATGTGACACACAGTTTGTATCGGTATTTAGAAATAGCTAGTATTTGTGTGCATTTAATAATTTTGTGAACATTAACCTTTTAAACGGTAAATATATTTGAGAAAAGTAAGTGAGCTTAATTCTGACAAAAAAAAAAAGGGAATTATAAAATATAATATATATAAAACTGCATAAAAAGAAACATGAAATTGTACTATATGAGCCCTAAAGTAGCTATTTAAAAACAGCAATGTGTTATTTTGTGTCTGCCTGTTTAAGGGTTAATAACCTTTACCAGGCCAATATAAAGAATCAAGAGATTTGGCTTTGTGGTCTTTATGCTGTGTTTGTAGGCTAATCCACAAGAACTGGTAGTTTTATCTTTTAATACCAGGAACATATATTTAAAGAGCACATTTAAAAATACAAAATGTGTGGTATGATATTACACCATTACTTGTAAAATCATTAAATAATAAAGAAGACCTATTTAAGGTTATTAAAACTTCTTAAGATACTAGTATAATAATATGGCATAGCATAGTATAGTAATATGATTAAAATATAATATGATAAAAAATATAAATATAAAATACATTTTAGAAGTTATGCTGTTGTTATAAGGAGGTCATAGTTGATAAGACAAGTACTGTTAAAATAAAATAAGCTACTGCTGAAAGCAAATTCTAGAAATCACTTACCCAGGCTCAATTGGAAGTGTATAAGTGTTGAAATGTAGGTCACTTTTCTCTTTACAATGAGTAACAGAAGCAGGTCCTGTGCCACTGGTAATCCTGTACAGAACTGAATGAAAGAGTCCTGAAGGAGAGTTTCGTGGCGAGGTGTGACGCAAAACCTGGGATGGATGGAAGTGAAGCCAGACCATCAATGATGCTCCGAAGAAGACCTGCAAGGCTCCGCTCAAGGACACGTCACGTGGTGCACTCACACCAAAACAAAAAAATATTTTATTTATCTACTTTTGATATTTGTTGCATGATGGTGGTATTAATTGTTTTAGTTTAGGATTTATTAAATGTTTCAATTATATTTATGTATTTAAAAAATAAAAATCAGCACAATAATGTTCATGAAATGCATGTTTGTTTTTTTAAAGCAGGAATAAGATTATAGACCTCTGTGGACAGTGTGTTATGTAATTTTCTGTGAAAATGACTGGACGCAGTGGCAACATGCCGCAACTGGTTGCCAGAAGAAGCCACACTCTAATAAAGAGTTCACCTTCAGAAGAAGAACACATCTTTGGACGAGTCTAAGCTTGACATCCAGTAGTCCTTCACTGTCTAAATGTCACCTGGTGCGTGGAATATAGATAGATATGAACCATCAATCTCGAAAAGTATGCATTATAAAACTGATAATAAATCTGATGTATTTTTTTGTTAATAGTTCAGAGCAGGGTTGCCAGGTGCAAGAAAAAAAAAAGTTCTTTTAAAACATCTTTATATTAAATCTATATACTAATTTCTCGTTGATTAACCCTTTTTCTCTTTACCTTAACTCTTGTTTTGTCTACACACAAGCAATGTACAATGCCAAAATCTATCAACCTAGCTTGTCTGATAATGTAATAATGATTTGCTTTTATTTATTCAACCATCCCATGTAAGGGCTTGAGTAAAGCTTATTTAAAAAACTTAGTGACACCTAGTGGTCATTACTTTCTAGGTGCAGTTTGTATAAAAGAGAGAAAGTCAAAACCACATGATTGCATCTATGCTGCTTTATTTATTTGTACATAAAACCAAATAACTCTGCTTAAAACCTCCAGACTTACAAAATGTGCTGTTTTATGTACACGTAGATGCCTTATTTCAAAGTAATGACCATTTCAATGCTATTAAAGGAATAGTTCACCCAAAAATTTTTATTCTGTCATCGTTCACTCACCCTCAAGTAATACCAAACCTGTTTTGGGTCACTATTGACTTCCATAGTAGGGGAAAAAAATACTATAGAAGTCAGTGGTGACCCAAAACAGCAAGGTTACAAACTTTTCTTCAAAATATCTTTCTTTGTGCTTGACAGAGGGTGAGTAAATGATAAGAGAATTTTCATTTTTGGGTTAACTATTCCTTTAAGTTATACTGTGTACAAGTACACCTCTGACTGTGAAACTAAAATGATGAAATGAGTACATTCAGTACATTCTAAGAAACTTGCATATGCTCACATTGATTCAACATGGTATGAGTTAAGCTGTGGCACTAAACAACAACAAAAATTTAATCACAGCAAAATAATATTGGATCAATTTAGTAATTTTTCATCATACAAATACAGGCACAATAGGACATCTGGCAAAGACGTTTAGCCAAATAAATAAAGCAAGGACTTTCACATCTTTATCAGCTTGTAACACAAAGATTTGCAGAGGTGATATATTGAATTTCCAGGCACTGGTGTTAGAATCAATTTAAAGGGTTCAATGATAACATTTAACAAATGCAAAAAATATACAAGTGGCAAATATCTGAGATGGAATGAAAACACATTGTACTATCAAACCCTAAATCTATGGGGAAAAAAACAGCTGACTCGTTTTGTAGTGGTTCACAGGTTATTCTCTACACCTTCAGTGAAGGTAAAATATAGATGATATTTCAAGCAGCCTCAGAAAATGTACACCCCAGAATAATTCAAGTTTCAAATTAGCATGTGTTTAGATACAACACACACCATCTTAAAAGGCATGATTGCGTGATGATTCATGGCTTAAAATGAGAGCAAAAATCATTTCTATCTATCAGCTCTCTTCTGTAATGTGGATGTTTGTCAGTGTCTCTGTTATACTTCAGTGAATAGTGGAATCATTATTTTGGCATCATTATTATGCATTATACTGCAAGTCTGTTTTAAGTAGTAACTGCATACTGACCTTCATTAAAAGTCTGTAAATACAAAGAAACATTTTCTGTGAAAAACTAACCAATATCTTAATAACACACAAAATATAAAGGCCATTGAATGACATAACACTTGTTGACACTGAAATTTATAAAAATACTTCTGGAAGGGGTGGTTGGTCTTCAGCTACAGATAAGGACTGCTATATCTATAGTGCATCGTTCAGCTGTCTGGCTACAGTCAGTATCTCTTTGGCTCCTTTGCTGAGCAGCAGATTTCCAAGGTCCACTCCTAACTTCACTGCAGCGTCCTGAGCTGCTTCTGACACCTTTAAAGCAGTGATGCCCACACGCTGGACCTTCTCATCAACTTTCTCCTCAACCTGCTAATAATAAGGTTACAGATGCTCACATCAGTGTCAAATTCAAAAGAAGGATTCAGAATATTGGAATATTGTTATGAAAGAACAACCTGATTGTCTGAGCAGATGCTTGTCTGCATGGTCTCCTTCAGACTGTCTGAACCATCGAGGCTATACACCGCTCCAGTCAGGTACAGCTGTAAAACGATCGCAGAGTTATTCAGATCTGTCTTTCAGCTTTTCTAATTGGGTCGATAGTAAAACAGCATGAAGCTCTTCACTACCTGTGAATTCTTAACTTCAGTGTAAACAGCAACTGGAACACTGCATCCCCCTTCCTATTAAAAAATAGTTTAAAACAAGTTCTCACACATATATTCTTTGCATTCTTGTTGGTTTTAAAACATGTTTACACCATTTGTCAGAAAATGTTTCATTTAATGACTTAATGTAATTTGTACTGTAATTAAATGTAAACTGTAATTTATTGTCACTGTACCTTTAAACATTTATTTTAAAAGTTTTGGAATTATTATGAAATATTTACACTAACATTTCAAGGTGTAGGTTTACTAAGAATTTTGTATATATTTTTTAAATAAAATTTAATTTAAGTCCTGAAAAAAATACAGTCACAGATTAAGCAGCACAACTGTTTTTGTCAATTTGTTTTTTCGTATGGCTACAAAGCAATTAATTGTGATTAATCACATTCAAAATAAAAGTTTCTGTTTACATACTTTATGTGTGTGTACTGTATTTATTATGCATATATAAATACACTAAATGTATATATTTTAAGAAATATTTTTCTATTAAATATTAATAAATCTATTTTTTTTCTTTAATATACGATATACATAATACACACACATATAGTATGTACACATAACCTTTTATTCTGAATGTGATTAATGACGATTAATCATTTTGAAGCCTGAGTGTTAGCACCATATCAGCATTTTCGAACAATTTTTGAAGGATCATGTGACGCATCATGTAAAGACCGGAATAATGATGTTGAAAAATCAGCTGTGCCATCACAGGAATAAATTACATTTTGAAATATAATACAAACAAAAACCAAGAAATGCAGTCTTTGTTAGCATAAGAAAACTTCTTTCAAAAACATTACAAATCTTACCGACCCCAAACTGTTGAAAGACAGTGTATTTTTTAATTAATAATGAAATACTTTTAAATATTAAAACAAAAATATAATCACACTATTGATCCAAAAACAGTTGTGAGGAGTAGTGCAGCTGGATGCTTACCAGGTGTTTGAGGAAGGCTCTCTCTGCGATACATCTCAACACGGTGTCCGAGTCATTTAATACTGAAACCATTTCCAGGATGTCCTGGTCTCGAGCTCTCACCTCGACTGCCAGAGCGCCCTTTACCAAGACAGTAAGAGCAGCATGTAAGGTTCAGTGTGATGGTATAAAAGCACTCACTGCGGTGCAGAAGATCAGGACAAAAACAACACTGCATGTTACCCACCTGTCCAACTGCATACATGCAGTCTTCAGGCCCAAGGATCTGGAGAAAGATGATAACAACCAAGGTCAATATCCATTATAGAAATGCTTCTCAATTAAAAGATGCAATATTCTTTATTGTACACTATTTCCATTTTAGGTTCATTAAAGTATGATAGAGGCACCTGGCTGATGCGATTCTCCCAGCCCATTCTCCGAAGACCAGCTGCTGCTAAAATGATGGCTGAAAAGTCATCTTTTTCATCCAGTTTCTTTAGACGAGTGTTGAGATTACCTCTCTGAAACACAACTGTTAAGGTATAACCTTGCACAAAACATCAAGTGCTTGTTAATACACTGAAATTATTATCATCACATACAATAACAGGAAAAGTTTTTTTAAAAATGTTCCAGTGCACTGAAAGATACAATGTCTTTAAACTCCAGATGAGGAAATCTCTTCTTTAGCTGTGCAGCCCGCCGAAGAGAACTGGTACCTACAACACTTCAAATAAAAAAATATATCATTTATTATTCAAGAACACACATATCCTGCAAATATTTACTTCAAAAATCCCAAATAAAAGTTTTTATTTTACATTATATGTGTGTACTGTGTATATTTATTATGCATATATAAATACACACACACACATGCATGTAAAAATTCAAGAAAAATAAGTTATGTTTATCTTTTAAATATATTTATATATATATAAATGTAAATACATGTAGATATTTTCAAAATATATACTGCATGTGTGTGTTTATAAATATACATAATAAATATGCACACACACATATATTATGCAAACAAAAACTTTTATTTTGGATGTAATTAATGGTGATTAATCTTTTCACAGTATTAATCACCACCATTTTAAATTTAGGGGTTGATAAGATTTTTTAAAGATTTTTTAATTAAATCTTTTATGCTTAACAAGACTGATTTTATTAGAACACAAAACAAAAACCACAGTAATATTGTGAAATATTACACTTTCAAATGTTTTCTTTAAGAATATATTTTAAAATGTCATTTATTCCTATGATGCAAACCTATATTTCAGCAGCCTTTTCTCAAGTCTTCAGTGTCACATGATCCTTCAAAAGTCATTCTAATATGCTGATTTGCTGCTCAAAAATAATTCCTTATTAATATCAATGTTGATTTTATTTATTTTTTTATAAACAGAAAGCTTAAAATAACAGCATTTATTTGAGATAGAAAACTTTTGTAACATTATAAATGTTAATTATCACTTTTGATCAATTTATTACTGTATCTTTGATAAATAAAACTATCAATTTCTTAAAATGTCTAACTTTTAAATGCTAGCATACTTTAATAAATATTTAAAAATATATATAGTTCGGTGCATTGGCCAATGTTTTTACCTCTTGTTGGCTAGAGAGTCTAGACGTTTGCCTTTATGTTTGGGGTGCAAGACAACAGCATCATGGGGGTTTTCTCGCCTTTGAAGAGAAGGAGATGTTAATCAAAATGTTGACAATACATTAAAAAGGATTTGCAATGAGCAACGGCCTATATCAGTTTTTCCATGCACTTTAATAATTGTTTATTAACTTTTAGGTTGACGTTTGTCCGTAACATGTCTGTGACATGTCAGCTGCTTTTAAGATAAAAGTCTCTTCAGATGTGGAGGAACATATAAGCACTTCAAATACAAACAGAGACACCATTGTGATTCCTTACTTCAGCACAGATCCTATAGTGAAGCCCACTGGAAGAACAGTTGGCAAGTCTTTCAAAGAGTGCACGACCAGGTCCACCCTATAGAGACATAAATATTACAACAGCATTACTCACACTGAAACAGTGTAGCAGTACAAACCCCTGAAACATCAATGCAATGATGTAATGAAGGATGGACTCACTCATTTTTTTCCAAAGCATTTTCCAGTTCCTTTGTGAAGAGACTCTTTTCACCAATCTTTAACACAATATATAGTAACATTTACTAAACTAATTAATTATAACATCAGTATCACTTTACTGAATAATCAATTATTCTACTTTAATTTGGACTTACTTTGGATAAAGCTGTGTCAAGTATTTTATCTCCTGTTGTTGACATAGCCACTGAAACAAAATAAAAAGATTAAAGTGGAAATCAATTTAAGGAGGGTGAACATTGACTATATCATAAATGCTAAACTCACTTAAAAATAGCCACCAACTCTTTTGAATATTTAGCAATAATCTCCTACCTATTTCAAAATGAACATCAGGGTGTAACTCCTTGAGTTTCTCTACAACACTGTCAGTCTGAATTCGAGCCAGCTGAAAATGGGAAAAAAGTAACACAAATGTCCAACAATATTTAATTTCCCACTTTTAAGGCTAATCTTCTTGTTGAAGGCTGTAACTGGTTACTTTACTTAAACTAAGCAATACTGCACCCACCCTAACAAAGAGAAAAAACTTATCAAAGCCATCTCCACAACTGGCACACCCAATCAAACTTACAAACCTACATTTGCCTATGCAACACTTGTATTATTAGTGACTATGAGGCAAAAAAACAGACATTATTTATCAAATGGAAAGTAAAAGTAAAAACTTCAGAACACAATTAAGACACATTGGTAATTTAAACAAATTGATTATTCCGACGACAAGCAGTCATAGTAACTGAAACGTATACATTTAAATTTCTCGAATTCATCAGGTGATGAAAGTGGTTAGATATTTTAGCAATATTTAAAAAGATCTAATTTGTATGTACACTACAGTTTTTGTTTTATAGAGGAAATAAATACTTTAATTCAGCAAGGATCTTTTAAATTGATTAAAAGCATCAATAAAGACATCTATAATACAAAAGATTTCTGTTTCTAAATAAATGGTGCTTTTTTTAATTGTCGAAGAATCCTGAAAAAATGGTACACAATTTACAGAACAAAAAAAACAAAAGCAGCATAACTTTTCAAGCTTGATAACAACAAGAAATATTTCTTGAGTATCAGCATATTAGAAGGATTTTTGAAAAACCAAGTGACAAACTGACAATGAATATATTATATTATAAATCTAAATATGTTAAAATATATAATACAAATATTTGTTCACATAGCATGCATTTGAAATGAATATATATGAAATAAAAAACAGACCATGCACAATAAAAGTACAAAAGATAATTTACCTGGCTTTTTCTGGTGCCAACGCGGATCACCCTGCTGACTTTCCCATCAGCATCCTATAAAAGAAGAATTTCGAGCAAAAATGAGCACCAACACAAATATCACAGACTAACATGATAATTTGGACTATGTTCTGACCCTAATGTATTTATAAGGTCCATCTGCCATTGTAGTGAAACTAGCTGTTGTCTTCAGAGGAAGAGAAAACAATGTATAGAGAATATGAAGCAGGACAGACTGATGAAGGAGGCACTACGCCCCAGTGTCCTGGCTTCAGCAGATAAGACAATAATGCCTATTCACTGTGTCCGTTACACACAAGGGAGGAGTAAAGAACACCATTCATATAGAGAGATTTCATATTCGACAATATTACACTTTTTGGGTAACGTTAACGTTAAAGGTGGTTCAGAAGTAATTATAGACCTAAACCATAATAACTTTAGCAATTATACCATATACTAACGGAGCTGCACTGTATGGTATACGAGTGATGTAAAATAATAATAAGTTAAATTAGAGTTAAATTTGGTTTTAATAATATTGCTCTCCAATTTTGAGTAACTTAACGTTAGCGAATGAATGACAACATACCTGTAGGTCTGTCTTTTCCGACATTTTTTAAGATGGTCCAGCTTATTTAGTGCTGATCTCGTTGAAATTAAAGTTAACGTTATTTCTAATTCATGATTGTAAAATCCTGAATTGGGACTTATATCATTCACGACTGTTCCCGGTTTAGTGTGACCTCCGTAAAGTGCGGAATTCTGAATTTCAAAATAAAAGTCACAATGAATGTGCCGTCACAGTGATGATTGCAGACTATCAAATAAACTTTTATTTTGAAGACGTAGTGTCGCAGAAACGGAAGTTAAAGCAGTAAACGCGGTATCGTTTGTGTTCTTACTGGATTCACTCACTTTATAAATCAGACGTTACAGTTAATGAATGAGCACGATGGAGGAGTATGATTTATTTCACAAACAGACCATGTCTATAATGACGCTTTTGATAGAAACAGTCCTAGACGAGATTCAGAAAGTATTTCATACTGAAATTAGTAGTGACAGAGATCCGATATTGGACATGAATGAGAAACAACGCAGACTGGTACGTTTATTTTCATTTTGCAGATATTTTGTATGCTATTTGTCAACAAGTTAAGATTAATCGGACAGTCTGTACCTGAAGTTTGTCCTCTGTTTAGTCTTAAGTTTCTAGCTTAGGACACATTATTTATTCTATTTAACAATGCAATGAGTAACTCTATTTCAATCTTAAATTGAAATGTTAAAATGCAAAACTGAATATTCTTAAAGAAGCCGAGATGAATTAATCAGTAGTTATTCTCTGTTGCAGGCAAAGCTCACAGCTGTGATGGAGACCTTTATCAAGGTGGCTGTTCAAAAAATATGCAAAGTCTTCAGTTATTGCTTTGCGCTTAAGCCAAGTCAGTTGCAGGGTTTTAAAAGGTACCATGATGATGTAATAATATTTAAAGGGTTGGTGAATGAGCATGCAAAGAAACCAGAAAGAACAAACTGTCAAGTTGTCAGAGATGTGCTTGGTAAGACATCCTGCGTATATGTTGTTGTCATATCATATGTAAGAAGATTTAATTCACTGTATTCTTAACTGTAGTAATTTCATGCTCCTTTCAGATTCTGCAACTGTAGCTCCATCAGTGTCTCTGGAGAGACTGAAACTGCTCACTGCGTTACCTGAAGAAACTGTTCAAGATTCGGTTACAGGCCAGGAGGTGAGTTCATTATTCAAATGATATAACACTGTTGTTTGCTTACATCAGTGTTTGTACTTTATTTTATTTTTTTCTCTCAGCATGCAAAGGAGGGTCAAGTTTCTGGATTTTGTCCCGAGTCGTCAAATAGTGGACAAGAGAATCCAGTGCAAGCATTTTTTATAGGTATGTGCCGCCCAGCTTTGATTTTTGTGTGTATTTTCTATACAAAAAGTTAATAAATTGAATAAAAATTTTTTTTAATGTATTTATATAATACTCATTCAAACTGTACTTCAATATGTGATGATGATCCTTCAGGAATCATTTTAATATGCTGATTTGACATGAACTTCTTATTATGGTCAACGCTGACAACAGTTGAGCTGCTTAATATTTTGATCTTTGATGAATAACAAATTCAAATGAATCGCATTATTTGAAATAGAAACATTTTGTTATATTATAAATGTCTTTACTGTGCGTTTGATCAATGGATTGTCCTTGCTGAATGAAACTGATTTCCTTCAAAAACTTTTTATAAATTATACATATAATATATAACGTTTTATAAATTATTATTAGGATTTTTAAACCAGCTAGGCATACTTTCAGCTTTCAATAACTGGAACCTGTTAATGTTTTGCAGTTGAATACAGTACCACCGCCTCTGTTGTGGACCAGCCAACTGAAGTAAACACACAAGCGGAGCAAACAGGCACAAAAACCGAGAAACCAAAACCGTATGACTGTAAAGAGTGCGGAAAGAAATATTTCTTTAGACGCTCACTAGATCAGCACAAATGTGGACATTTAAAAGGGCCTCACTGCTGCGAGCAGTGTGGGAAGAAGTTTAAATACTTAAAAGGATTAAGGAAGCACGTACTGAATCACACGGAGAAGAAAGGGATCTGTAAAACATGCGGGAAAGCCTTCGCGAATCTCAAGATGCACGAACGTGTCCACCTGGAAGTCAAGCCCTTTCTGTGTTCCACATGTGGACACAGCTTCACCGTAAAGGGAAGTCTGCTGGCACACCAGAGGATCCATACAGGTGAAAAACCGTACAGCTGTGAGGTCTGCGGGAAGCACTTTACACACTCAAGCAACCTCGCCTGCCATCTGCTCACTCATTCCAACGACAGACCGTGGAAATGCAGCCTCTGTGACAAGACGTTCAAAACGGAGAAGAAAATGAACATGCACCAGCTCGTGCATACAGGAGAGAAACCCCATATATGTAACAAATGTGGGCAGAAGTTTGGCCACATTACAAATCTCAGAAGGCATCTCCTCGTGCACAGCGGTGTGAAACGGCATTCCTGTGAAATCTGCTCCAAGCAGTTTTATCAGAGCAAGTCTCTGAAGAGGCATATGGGAATACATGGAGCTCTGAAGTCGTTTATGTGTGAAATATGTGGGAAGGGCTTTGTTTTTAACTATGCCCTACAGAAACACTTACTCACACATAGCGATACAGCCGATCTGAATGGCAGATCTAAAGATGGGAAGTCTTTCCCGTGTGATGAATGCGGAAAGTGCTACAGTTCGACCGCAATGCTCCGAATACATCAGAGACTTCATTCGGAAAAGGATCCGTACATGTGTAAAGTCTGTGGCAAAAGCTACAGCAGCTTGTATTCGCTGAAGGAACATGAGAAGCTTCATTCGGGGTTGACGCCGTACAAGTGTGACATCTGCGATAAGACCTTTACCCAGAAGTTCGGTCTGAAAATGCACGAGGTTGTTCACACCAAAGACAAACCGTACAGATGTTCTGTTTGCGGAAGCCAGTTCGGGCTTCCTCATAGTCTGAGACTCCATATGCGGATTCACTCCGGCGAAAAGCCACACAAATGTGAAACGTGCGGAATGTGCTTTCGCTTGTCTGGAAACTTAAGGAGACACGAGCGGATACACACCGGCGAGAGGCCGTTCAGCTGTGAGGTGTGTGGGAAAAAGTTTGTGCAGCTCAGCCATGTGAAGGCACATATGCAAATCCATACTGGTGTCAAGCCCTACACGTGCCAGAAGTGCGGGAAGAAATATGCATACCGTAGAAATTACAATGATCACAAATGTATACCTGTGTGAAAAAGACGTTGCCTGGCTTAAAAAGCATACTGGGGACTGAATTGCAATTCCGTTTTCTTGTTATATTTGCAGTTTCTTTCAGACAGATGTCATGAAGGTTAAAGACAAAATATTTACTTTAGGACGGTGTTTACATTTGCTATAAAAAGCTGGGTAAGTAGTTCATTCAATTAATAATTGAGCCTGGGCCTAAGTTTATTATTAGTATGCAAAATCAGTGGTTATACAGTGGGAATTCCTCAGTACAGTGTACTCTATGTTCAAGAATAAACAGTTTGCCGAGAACGCAGTGATTTTTCTTTTGTTGTAATTTAGTTTATATATTTAATTTGTGATTTTTGGTAGGAAACACACAAAAAATGTTTTCACTGTTCCTGTGGAAAAGAGCTAAAGGGTAAAGAGCAGATAAAACAGAATCAAATGGTCAAAATATTGTCAAACACTTCCAGTTTTCCAGTTTCAGTTTGATATAGAAATAATATATATATATATTTTAAAAAAAGTCTATACAAAGTTCTCCAGCCTTTTGTCTTTTTTTAAATGACTTTTATTTTGAAAACGTTGCCTCGGAAGTGTAGACAGCCGAGTTTATTTACCTAAAACAGTAAAATAGGAGTTTCTCAACATTTGCAATTCAAAGCAAAACAATAAGCAAGCTCATTTGGCAAATTAGCCAGAAATGGCTCCGGTTAATATAAATAATAAATTATAGCATGATCTATAATAGGTTTTATTTAGTTTGTTTATCTGTTTCTATAGGATACATTTTAATTCTTATTTATTTAAAAATTATTAATGGCCAATTGCGCATGTTCGCATACTTTTATTTTGAAATGGTTGTGAACTAAAGAGGAAGTGTTTATCGCAGAGTGCAACTTTTCCATGGAGTTTGCATACCTGACGTATAATTACAATATAATTACTTGGCTTCATTTTGAGAATTTACTAAATATTAGGACTATTGAGATCATTTGATTGCATGTATTCAAACTGGCTTTTACATTTTTTAGGCGCTGGACCGCCAATGCAGAACATTTTTTTTTCTAAATCTTGCTGTAATATTATTTTATTTTGCACTGCTCATAGCTGTGGTCACTATGTCCAGATATGAGCTTTTTCAGAGTCAAGCTGCTCTGTTGATCTTATTAATGCCGGACACATCAAAGACATGCAGCTCTGCTGAACCTCATCTCAACATGAACCAAAACGATTCTGGGACTCAGGTAAGAGTTTGTTTTATTAAACTTGTTTGGACCTTAAATGATTGCAGGTGGCTAACTTGTGTCCTGCCTCCTCAGTCATTTTAAAAAGATATAGATAGATAGATAGCTTTTTTCTATTAAATTAATGACAAAAATTATGCTTATATTCCTTGATTGCAAATTGGTACAGTATGAAGTGCTGGTATGGTATATAATACGCATTTGAAACTTAGTACTATTGAGTCTTGTACATGTAAAACATTTCCATGTGATGTGAATTACAGGCTGCACAGGAGAGTCATGCAAACAGATGTCCTTTAGTGGAGGACAGAGCAGAAGAAGACATTCAGACTGTAGTCATTGGTGATGGTAAGGTAAAGTTGTCATAATTTGCTTTTAATTTGTTATTCATTTATAAATAAATACAGCTGCTGGTTGTTGGATGGGAAACCCTCATTTCTCCATGAAGGAGCTTTTTTTACTCCTTATTTTATATTCTAGTATCTAATTTTATATGCTAGTTTTTTTCCTACAACCTAATTCATGCATTTAGAATTCTTAAAAAGGTTTACAATTTTGAATTTGCATTAAAATAAAGTATGACATTGATTTACAATACATCAGAATTTGATCCATTCTTACTTTTTTAGCCAAAGAAGTAATATCTGCACAAAATTGTTTCCGTTATGGCAAAAAAGTTGTAACCACTCAAATAGTATGGGGGGGGAAACAAACAAAAAAATGTGTGTGTGTGTATATATTTATGTGTGAATGAAAAGAGCCCTTTGATATATTCTAATTTCAATAGAAAATATAGTTACAAAAGGTATTTTATGTGATAAGCACTTGAGAAATCTTTAATGGCTTATATGTGCAATACTAATTTGTATTATTGTGTTGTTTTTTCACCAGCTGAGGACAAGGGTGATTCTGAAGATCAGGAAGGCATATTGCAGACATCATCCGAGCGACCTGAAAAGCCACAAGAGGATGAGTCTTTTGAATGTGAGCAGTGTGGAAAGGCCTTTCCAAAGATGTTTTCTCTTCTTCGACACAAACGTGTGCATTCGGTCGTAAAGCAGCACAGTTGTGAAAAATGTGGGAAGAAGTTCTCGCAAGTAAGAGCGCTAGAGACTCATCTCCGCAAACATACGCAGAAGTTTGAGAAGAAGAAATTTCCCTGTGCTACTTGCGGAAAGAGCTTCAAAGATCTCGCGGCACACGAACGGGTCCATGCGGAAGTCAGACCGTTTACCTGTGATATATGTGGACAGGGATTTACAGTCAAAGGCAGCTTATACATGCACCAGAGGGTGCACACGGGCGAAAAACCGTACACATGTGACACCTGTGGGAAAAGTTTCTCTCTAGTAGGCACCCTAAACTGCCACAAGAAGTTTCATTCTGACGACAGGCCAATAAAATGCAGCTACTGCAATAAGAGCTTCAAGTGCAAGAGTCATTTGAGACGCCATCTTCCTGTGCACACCGGTGAGAGACGATATACGTGTAAAGTCTGTGGTAAAACATTTGCGCATCATGAAGCGATGACACGCCACATCCTCATTCACACCGGCGAGAAGCCGTACATCTGTGAAGTGTGCGGTAAAAGATTTCGCCAGAGAAGCAATTTAAAAGTCCATATGCGGGTGCACCAAGAGACACAGTTTAAGTGCAAAATGTGTGGGAAAACTTTCCAGCATGGTTTTTTGCTACAGAACCATATTATATCACACAATTCAGAAGAAGACTCATTTTTGAGCTCCAAAACTCAACTGCATTCAGACAGCAGCAAACCTTTTACATGCAAATTATGCGAGAAGAGCTACAGCAACATATATAATCTTCGAATACACGAGAAGCTTCACACAGGCGAGACCCCATTTAAGTGTGAGATCTGCGGTAAGGCCTTCGCTCTCAGAAAGTCGTTTAAAACACACATGCTGTGCCATTCGGGAGATAGACCTTATAAATGCATAGCATGCGGGAAAGCTTTTAAGTGGTCTGGCTGTCTGAAGATGCATATGAAGACTCATACTGATGAAAAGACTCACAGATGTGAGACGTGTGGAAAGAGGTTTCGCTTGTATGGAAATCTGAAGCGACACAAGCGTGTCCATGCTGGGGAGAAGCCGTTCAGCTGTACGGTGTGTGAGGAAGGTTTTCCAGAACTCGAACGGCTCAAAACACATATGCAAATCCATACCGGATCCAAACCCTACGTGTGCCAGAAGTGCGGGAAGAATTATGTATATCTTAGACATTATAATGATCACAAATGCAAACCTGTGTGAGAGAGGATTTTTCATATGGTAATATTTCCTGGACAAATTAACATTGTGAAGACATTTAAATAAAACATTAGGCTTAAAAGGCTGTTATCTTAAATGTTGCACAATATGGACCTAAAAAAAAAAATTATACTATCATGATGCATTCATGTAGTAAAAAATGTTAATGTGTTTGCATGTATGGAAAACCTGGAAATATGAGGGTATGTATAATTGTGTTTTCCATACCTGGAAAAGTAAATAAAAAATAGTAAAATATGGAAACTTTAAATGTTTCTAGTTTTGCTCTGATTTAAATGTTTTCTATATAGGTACTGCCCTTGTATAGAGCTTGTGAGTCGATTTTTCGACTTTCCACGTGAATATATTTAAACCTGTTTACAAAATTATCTGAATGATTCATTAGTAAATTTATCTGATGTAAAATATATATTTTTAAAAGTGTTAAAACATTCCTTATCCAGTCATCAGAAATGGCAGAAAAGGGTATGATCATAAGCATTCGCGACTTAATTTAGGATGGAGTTTGTTTCTTTTGAGAGCGCGTTCCACGACTTTTATTTTGAAAACAACTGTTTCGGAAGTATATTTTGCTCCAGTTACTGAGGTCTGGGTCTTAGCGAAACCATTGTAAGATCAAATAGGTCCAAAACAGTCTAATATCCTCAACAATGTAGCACCGAATTATAAACTCCCTTAAGTCTTGTTTGTTTATCATAAGCAATTTTATGATGAACAGAAATGCCGAACATTCTGAGACTTTTATTTTAAAATAAAACAAAGAGGAAGTACGTTACGTACTGTTTAGTGCGTGCAACTGTATTGGGAGTTCAACGTTTTGTTTATTTTCTCCTCACTCTGACCTTACAAATTGTCAAACACAGATTTAGTGGCACTTCTCTTGACTGTGGTCACTATGGCCCGGTTTGAGCTTTTCCAGAGTCAAACCGCTCTGGTCGTGTCTTTACTGACGGACTCCGCTAAACACGAGATACTAAAGGCTTTTATATGCAGCTCTGATGAATCCAGTCTCTCCATCAAACCAAACGATGCACAGATTCAGATGGTGAGGAAGTCTGTGGTTGTAACATGTTAGTTATTGAAATAGTGATAGAACCCTCCATTTGTTTACAGCCTGGAATAATTAAGTTCTAGTATTATTTTCTAGTATTATTGTTTGTTCTTAATGAAAGTATTTCTCTTATAGATGCAGCTTAATTCCATAATGGAGAGGTTTGCCAAAGAAGTGGTGCAGAAGATTTGCAGTCTCTTCAGATGCTGTTCATCTGTTGCACCGGTTCCAGCTCAAATATGTTTGAATGGTCGAGACGAGCTGAAGAAGACTTCATCTCAGATGGGTCGTGATCTCAGTGGAGCAACGCGTAAGTTACTTGACATAGATTCTCCACATGAGTTACAAGCCTGAAGGCTAATTTTTTTATTGTAGTATTTGTGTTGAATATTATTTTGTGCTCCTCTCTCACAGAAGATGCTATAACTCTCCCTGTT
>JAUMHE010000067.1:9548436-9558695 GCA_032359235.1 Enteromius mattozi
TGGGTTAATAAATTTGATTTCCATTGATAATTTTTGTGTGATTTTGTTGTCAGCACATTCAGCTATGTAAAGAACAAGAATATTTCATTAATTCAGATATTTATTCATATATATATATATATATATATGTGTGTGTGTGTGTGTGTGTGTATTATTATACCAATTATAATTATACCTATTATATCAAAAGACAAAATCAAAGATATATCTCCAGAGGTTTATGTCTGATCAATAATGTTTATCCATTGTGTCATTATACCTACACCTTAAGAAATGTTTTCCAACACTTAAATTAGCTTGAAATCAGGACTTGGTCACGTTGACATGACAATGAATAAATTCAATAGAAAAGATTCAATAAAAATAAGATGAGGGTCGTGGTTTTACATCCTCTGAGCAGAAACAGCAGATCTTAGTAATATTAAAATATAAAATAGCAAAGACATAATGTAGGCATAACAAAATGTACTTTCTTATACAGCAAATACAGCAAACATAGAGAATAAATTGATTTAAAAAAAAAGAGTAGTCTGTAAAATAAGACAGTATTATGAATATAATGAAGGGTAACAATATAAAAATCATAAAGAATACCTAATAATGATTATACGATATAAATGAATATGAAAAAATATAATAATATGTAATGTTGCTGTTCAGCAAATAAACTCCAGTCCGTTGAGGGGCAGCAGTGAGCACAAGCGCTTCACTTTACACCGGCGATCAGCGGAATAGCTTCATTGAAATGTTATGATTTCGGTCACAACGAAATAATGTCGCTGGAGTCTGAGGTTGTCTCTGTTCTGGAGACACTCGTAATGATTACGGTAGATGAAATGGCGAAAGTCATGGGCTCGTCAGGCGTACCTCCGCAAACTATCGTTACAGCTGATAAGTCTGTCACCCTGGACTTTACAGTAAGTGTACTTACTGAAAGTGCACGAAATTACCCCTTTTCTTGGCTGCTGCGTTTGTTTTAAAGCTATACTTAATAACCTGCACAATTTGATTAAAATATGACTAAATGTTTTTAAAAACATAATTATCTCTGGGGCTCAGAGTCAGATAAAGTGATGATTTAAGCGTAATATTTAGCATTTTATAACTTTGTTTAAACTTTTCACATTTCTTTAAATGGTGACACCAACTTTATTTTGAGTAAATAATTTCATTCGAGTTTCTCAGTTTGTTTCCAGATTGACTGCATCAGTATAGCTCAGGCATTGATTAATCCTGTTATTTTAAGAAAACATGATCCTGTCAGATCCTTACTGAATGACGGCTTAATGTAGGCCAATTTATAATTGATTTGTTCCTATATTTCAGACACAGCTGAACTCTGTGTTAGAACGTAATGCAAAGGAAGCGGTGAAAAAAATATGCCAGCTTTTCTCTGCATTTCTGCACAAAGAAATGATTCCAAATGCACAGGATGACTTGAAAACAAGACCGAAGCAAGCTGAGAAACGGCACAAGACTCTACAAGCAGAGGCTAATCGAACAGACAGTGGTGTTCAAAGTCAGTCCACTGACCAGCTTACTATAGGTGAGATTCAATGCTTATGCTTCATCCACACCACTGTGCTTCTCAGAGCATATCTTCAAGATTTATAATCTGCTGTGTCATTGCAGTCTCTGCGGAGAAAAACACCATTCTTGTGCACTGGGGACCGGAGGAGATCATAGACACTGACCATGTGAAAACAGTAAGTCATTCACACATAATAGAGCACCACAGTTTGGTTCTGAAAGTAAAAACCTCTATTTTGGCATGTCTAATTGATGTATTCTCAGTAAAAAATTACCAAGATACCCACATTCAGAAGATCATTCTCACTACACTCGGAAATTAATTAATTAGAAATATTAACATTTTTTGCAATTACGTTTAAGTTAAATTAATGATTGTAAAATGTGACTGAGGCAGTGTCACGCCGAGGACTCAGCCACTTACCCACACACACAGTCACCTGATTATTAATTCCATGCACCTGCAGCCACACACCACACGCCCTTATAAGCACCCCAGTTCATTCACTCAGCGGCTGAGCTCGAGGTTACAACCCTAAACTGGTTCTCTCCTTGCCTGTCTGCCCAAAACCTGCCTACACGCTGGAACTTCACACAAGGACTCACTTGAGTTATCTTTCTGCCTTTGCCTCAAATGAAGACGATCTTCTATATTGGAAATAAACCCTTTGTTGAAGTTTGAATTTGTGTTTGACTCCTTGTACTGAGCGTGACAGGCAGTAGTTTTATACTGTAACACCATTTATCATTGTTTTTCTAACATTATATACTCTCTATTATAGATGTAACTTATTCAGTAAGAAAGGAGCATAAAAAGAGAAAGCAGTTTTGCCAAACTTTGTGTAAACTCTAGAAACATTTAACACCAATCTATCAGTAGTTCTTATACTATAACGACAAGTATAATAATGTAAACGACTACATGTATAAGAGGGTAATTTACCTTACAAAGCCTTGGCAGTAAACAACAACATATGTATTTTTATCCTCTGAAACAAAGAAGACCAACCCACTAATTCATACAAGGTACAGCGATGTGTGTTTAAAGAAGCACAAGTCACAAATCTGTAGCATGGTATACATAATCCAACAAAAAATAGAACTTGCATGCATATAAAACACATTACCATAATCCTGCACTGAGAGAAAACAGCTTTGTATAATTATCTTCCTTGCTTCCAAGGGAAAACATTTCTTTAGACGATACAAAAAAACAAGTTTTGGCATAAGTTTTTTAGTAGATGTTCAATATGTACCTGAAAACCCAGTTTTTCATCCAGCCGTATACCCAAATATTTCTAACAACTGACTCTTTCTATAATCTCCCCCTCTAGAGTTAAAATAGAGATCTGATTTAATGCCATGTCTAGTGCAAAGCATATATTTAGTTTTATTAGTATTTAATACCAATTTGACAGTGAAATTTACATATATATATGTATATATAGCTTTGTCCAAGGAACATGCTACTGTATAAATAACCGCTAACTAATGACTTGATACATTTAAACAAAATCTTTACTAGTACAAATACAGAATACCCAAGACGTGTCACTCGTATAGTTTTGAATGGACACAACATTTATTACACAGTTGTTGTCAGATTTCATTAGTGATTTCAAATATGAAATTTAATCGTAAGCTTAGTGAACAGTTTTGGAGAATTTGATGTTTCCCCATTCAGAGAGATAGGAGATGCACTTGGATGCCCGAGAGGTGTTTCAAAGATGGCTGCCGAGTGACATGGCTTGTCTTTGTACTAACCCAAAACGTTTCAACTTTAGCATATACATAAGGTTAATTTATATAATATATATTATTAGTGTATAATAATATATTCCTTTCGTGTTGACCTAAATTGTTCTCTTTTTCTGTTTTGAAAAGCCAACTAAAACACAGAAGACGGCAGCAGATTGTTCGGAAAACAGCAACCATCCTCAGTTTGTGGTGTTGCAGCACAATAATGTTCCGGATATCAGCTGCTCTGGACTGCAAAATAGTAAAAACTCCTCTGTGACTCAGAATGGTGCGAAAGCATCTAGAAGTTTGAGTGTGTCAAAAATCCGAGGTGTGAGAATGAGCCGTCAGAAGAAAGGTAAAACACTCAGCTGTAAACAGTGCAGACGGAAATTTGATTCGGTGTTTCTTTTGAGAGCTCATCAGGTGGTTCATGTGGCGGCACAGAAACCCTTTAGCTGCTTGCAGTGTGGTCGGCGTTTTGGAAGTAAAGGCAGTTTAGATGTACACTACCAGCTTCATACTGACAAGAGCCCTTATATTTGCAGTCAATGCGGCAAGACCTTCACCGAACACAAGCAGCTGAAGGGTCACCAGAGGATTCATAATGAAGAAAAGACTTTTACATGTAAAGTTTGTGGGAAGTCTTTTCATCAAGCTTACTGCCTCAGGAAGCATCTGGTTGTGCATTCGGGAGAGAAACTGCATAAATGTGACGTATGTGAGAAGAGCTTTAACTTTCGCAACAACCTACTTCGCCACAAGAGAATCCATACGGGCGAGAAGCCGTTCACCTGCCAGACGTGCGGGCGAAGCTTCAACCAGCTGGATTCGCTGAAGGCACACCGTCTAACTCACACTGGCGAGAAACCACACAAATGCAAAACGTGCAATCAGGGCTTTATCCAGAAGTTTCTTCTTCGGCTGCATGAGGGAAAGTACACAGGACAAAACGGACACAACTGTTGCGTTTGCGGGATAGTCGTGAGTTGCTTAAATGCACTAAAAATGCATCTGCCGATTCACGAGGGACAGTTGCCGGTCAGTTGTGGAGTGTGCAGCGAGACCCTCATTTCCATCAAAACATTGAAATCTCACCAGCACAAACACTCTGTGACTAACAAACACAGCTGTTGTTTGTGTGGAAAGTCCTTTCAGAGTGTGGCCGGTGTGAAAACTCACGAAAGGGTTCATACGGGAGAAAGGCCCTTTATCTGTTCGGTGTGCGGGAAGACATTTCGGCAGCAGAACTGCCTTAAGGCTCACCAGACCTCACATAGCGGTGAAAAACCTTTTAGTTGTGATACATGCAGGAAAGGTTTTTCCACTTTGGGAAATCTCCGTCGACATCAGCGCATACACACCGGAGAAAAGCCGTTCAAATGCATCGTATGTGAGCGGGAATTTAACCAGTCGAATTCGCTCAAAGCTCACATGCATACTCATACGGGAGAGAAGCAGTATGTGTGTGACAAGTGTGGGAAGAGTTTTGCTTATCTCAGAAATCTGAGGTGCCATAAATGTGTATAAATTTAAAAGGTTCACCTGAAAAAAAAATCTGTCATCATTTACGCTTGATATGGTGATGTAAACACTATTGGAGTCTAATGACTTTTATTGTATTGTTCCAACAAAATGTGAGTAGATGATGGCAGAATGTACATTTTTGGGTGAACTATCCCTTTACGTTACACAGGTTAACTGTTTCAAATAGACCAGACAGGGTTATGTGGGTCTTAATTTCTATGTGCTGATTTCTTCATTTTCATATTTCAGTGTAAAACATCCCTTTCAAAAATCTGTTTTACAGTTGATCTTTCAATTTATGTTAAATGGTCTGTAAATACTTTGACAGTTCAATTAAATGACATATTTAAAACATAAAATTTTGTTTTACCGCACACAAAAATTAAAATGAAAAAGAACTGTAATTGTGGACTATGTTCTTGTTTTGATCAAATAAAAAAAATTTAATTATCATCAAAATGTTTGTTTTTCAGTTCACAAGATACTCCTTTAAGATTGAGGACAAATATGAAAATCCTGTCATCGTTTACTCTCTATCCTGATGTCCCAGATGTGTATGACTTATTTTTTTCTGTGGAACACAGTTTTTTCAAAACATAATCCATCTCTGTCAGTCCATGCAATGTAAGTTGACATTTAAAAAAAAAAATCACATGACAGTAATCCATATAACCAAGTTGTTAAAATAACGTCTTAGAAGACAAAACCTTAAGTTTGCGTGAGAAACTCCGTATAAGCCATCACTTCCAGCCAATTATCACATTCGCATTCATGAGTTAAACATAAAAGTTAGCACATTGTGAATCTCCTGTGAGAAGTCACGGTCCTCTGTGCTTCCACATTATTTGCACACTTTAAGAACTGTGAGCAACATGCATATAAGGCTACTTTTTGATTGATTAAAGGGATACATACTGATTAAAGGGATACATACTGATTAAAGGAGTCATGTATATAAATGTGTGTGTGTGTGTGTATATATATATATATATATATATATATATATATATATATATATATACACACAGTACACCAGTGATGCCAAGTCTGCAGGTTTTCTATGGAACTGGGCTACTTCAACATTGATAAAGAAATGTGGCTTTTACCGGAGTGTATGTACCGTACCCCCTGGAACTCAATTTTTACTGGGGAACCTCCCTTGAAACACGATTAGTTTTGAGTAGTATTTAGGCGGGTTTTGTTTTAAACCCGGCAACCCTGCAGTACACACACATGTATTATGTTAACAAAAACGTTTATTTTGGATGCGATTAATCATTTGACAGCACTAATATATACATACATCATTTTTTGGTTCTAGTTGGTTACATGGGCAGTAATAATAATGTATTGATTTGACCCCATTTGTTTTTAATTTACATTCTTGAAATATTAAGACAATACTGTATTATACTGAACTGGTCCCACAACAGTCAAAACATTTGTAGTGGATATTCTGACTTTGTCTATATTCATTAATTAATCCACTCTATTTTATAGTTAGGCTGATGATACATGGGGCAACTTTTTGACTTTGGTTAATATTGCCATTAACAGACAACCAGGTGAGGCACAGGGCCCACGACCAATCTAAAGTATCCAGACAGAAATTTGTTGCATCCTCAGTGGGGAAGTGCCAAAGCAGCATTGTTCAGAAAGTTGCCCAATGTATCATCAACCTTAGTTTCCACATTAATTGAAAATCTGCATTTATAACTTTAGAGACAACAAAAACTACTAGAACTGAATAGACTATTCATCTTCCAGTAAAGCCAGCCTCTACATAAGTAGCATGATTACTTTTAAAAGGATTTTTTTAATATAAATTTGAAGTAATATCCTTTTTGTCATTTTCTATTGACAAGCTGCTAGGCCAACAAAATGAAGAAGCGCATAGAAAATGTGATCAGTCCTAGTTTTGCAGAAAATTAACCACAGTTTGCGTCCGGTCGTACATCCTTGTTTAGAGACCTATATAACATTCTTAGAAACATCCATATAAGTGAATGCAAGTGAATCTTCTATGAGTAAGTGGAAATTCCCTCCAGCAACGTCAGCATGTGGCCTTTTTTTTTAAAGTTGCAATCTTGTCACACACTCTCTGAGAAGTAAAGAGGCAAGTATTTGGCATAGCAGTTTATTTTATGGAAAACATTAGATCTCAGATAAATCATATTTCAGTGTTTTATGGAATTTTATCATGTACATTTCTCCTATTGCCAACAGTTGCGTGCATTTCAGTGATCAAAAGCATTAAATACTTGCAGACAAGAAGTATTGGTTTCATTTCTCAACACTTTAACCACACAGATCTTAAATCTCAGATTAAAAGAAAACCCAGAATGATAACAAAAAGAACCATTAATTTCTCTGTGTTAAAAGAGATACATGCAGAGCTTGCACAATGCTGTGATAACGAATATGGGAAAAGAGCTGGATAGGAAAGATCTTTACCAGATGAGCACTTAGGTGTATCTTTTATTAAGTGAGTAGTATTGTTAATCCACTGACTTAGAGACAGAATGAACACACAAGAGCAATCCCATGGATTCCCATTAAGATGTATAAGCTTTAGATTTGCTAAAGACATCAGAGTCTTATTGTCTATATAACGCAGTTGATTCAATTTTATATCAAGTTCGCGTAACATCACTAAGCCTTCAAACTGTCTTGGATGAATATGCTGGATCTGGTTTTTGTCCAAATGGAGCTCTTCCAATCTGGATAGAGCAGAAAACACTTCGGTGGGCAAATGTGTGAGCTGGTTGTTTTCCAGGTGGAGCCTTTTGAGATTTATCAAAGGTGTGAAGATGTCAGCTGGAAGTTTATCGAGAGCATTGAATCTCAGATCCAGCTCTTTCAATGCGGATTGATCTTTGAAGGCATCGGAAGAGATGGAACGCAATTTATTGTAGGACAAATCCAGTAACCTTAGTTTCGCAAGGCCTGTGAAAAATCCAACAGGGATGGTTTCCATCTGGTTTTCACTCAGCCATAGCTCCCGTAAATTACTAAGACTAGTCAGTAGATCTTCAGAGGGTCTTGACAGGTGGTTGCTGCTGAGTTTCAGAGTCTGTAGCTTGGCTAAGTGTTTAAAGGACAATTTAGGTATGTAGCGGATATGATTGTTCTCCAGGTTAAGATCCCTCAGATTAAGTGTCCTTTTGAAGAGCTTCATGGGAATCTCCATGAGGTCATTGTTGCAAAGGTCAAGATGTTTAAGCTTCCTCAGCTTCAAAAATGTGTGTGAATTGAGCTCCTTAATGTGATTGTTATTCAGTTGTAGATCTTGCAAAGCTGAAAGTGGGTGAAAGAGGTCCGGTGGAATGACAAAAATATTGTTGTTGTCCAGCTGAAGTTCTGTTACCCTGCTTAAGTTATTGAACAAGCCGTTCGGAAGCAACTTCAGATTGTTGTTATACAAATGAAGGCTCTCGAGATTTCCCAAGTACTCAAATACATGTGACGTTAGCCTCTGCAGCTGATTGAAACTCAGATCCAATGCACCCAGCTGGGAAAGACCTCTGAGCGAACCATCAGAAATGGAAACAAGAGCATTATGACTCAAATCCAATAGCTTCAGTGTGGGAATCTCAGAGAAAATGTCCTCAGGAATTGAAGTTATGCTATTTTTTTGAAGATGGAGGCTGGTGAGTTTCAGAATGTCCTTAAGGACACCGGTAGGTACGGCAACTAGTCCATTTCGACTTAGATCGAGGTGATTTAGATCTGTGGCACCCTTAAAACTCCCGTTACCTACACTTTTCAGGTTGTTCATTGACAGATAAATTTGATCTAGATGTGTGCAGTTTTCAAACACACCTACCTCGACCATCTCGATCTTGTTATTTCTCAGTTGGAGGTCCTTAAGGACAGGAGCTCCATCCAGGACCCCGTAGGATAAACTTAATATCTCGTTCATATTCAGAATAAGGATCTGAAGCTTGATCAAACCATAAAGGAACTTCTGAGGAAGTGTTTTAATGCGGTTGTCACTGAGATCTAACATTGTGAGGTTCGACAGCTCCTGAAACTGTCTTGGTGTCAATGTGCTCAGTCTATTTCCACTCAGAAATAGCTTTGTAAGATTGCCCATGTTCTGCCAGGTGGTATTGGGTGACAGGTAGTTCTTGGTGAGATCGAGAATTGACAATTCTTCCAAACCTTTATCTGGGAGACCTCGAATCATATTATTTGTTGCATATAATTGCTTGGTGCTCTGAGGCAGATGAGGGAGCTCCAGAAGTCTCTGGTTTGAACAAATTATTATGTCATCATCTTCACATTTGCAGGAGTCCGGACAGGTGTCAACCACTGCGATGAGGGCCAAAACCATTGACAAAAGCCACAACATTTTAATGATGTGATCCACATGTATCTAGAAACCTAGAAGTTAGATAATGACACAATGTGAAACCGGGAATATGTGTATAATCAAATGTTCTCACTTTCATTTTAAACGACTGACTGTGAGTTACAAAACAGGCCTTTTTTCTTTTTTTTTAGCAGTAAATCCATTCTCAGCCGTCAATTTTTTTAATTTTTCATTAGTATTAGATATTATTAATAATGTAGCTTATAAAATTTAAATAATATGCCTATATGTTTATATACACACAATTTATTCAACTACTTTGATATCTCTTTGAAATTGCTCTTACCTGCACAAAGATCCAGCCTGCAAAATTAAGTGCTTGCAAGTCAAATGTCCTGTATAGAGAGAAGGAAAAAAAAAGACCTGTCAGCAGAACGACTGAGCTTTAAAAAAAGGCCCCATCTGTGATGTCACAAGCGATGCATTCTTGAAAAAAAAATCTTAACCACAACTTAACCAAAACAGTGCAAACAAGTGTATGGAAACGGTTAATTGCAATTACTGCCATTAAGTTTTTAATGAAACACATACATACATAGATATATTAATATTGATATAGCATACAGTTAAAACAGTGGTGCTCTAGATTCTCAGCTGAACAACAAGTTCTTCCTCAATAAATAAAGCATTCAGGGGGTGGTGGAGTCCTGTTTACAAGCAAATGTAGTCATTTAGTCAGTTTCTCTGTTTTTATAATTGCCTTAAATTAAGTGAAAGCTCTTTATTCAGTCTTGCATAATAGGGAAATAATGAATCCACTGACCTTTAGTAACCAGTAGATGGCGCAGCTGAGATTCACAATGGCTTTTCTTTTCACAATCAAAAGCAAATTACTGCCATTGTCAGAACTGGACAGTCACCAGAAATAGTGAGAGATGGTTTTGCTAATGTCCAGCATACTTCAACAAGTCAGTCCAAGTCCAGTTCTTGGATTCAGCGCTGTGTTGATGGATTGGTGGGAGTTTTGGTAGGGGATAGCCTATATGTCCTATAAATCCAAACTTTGCTGCATGTACAAGTCAAGTCAAGTCACTTTTATTTATATAGCGCTTTTAACAATACAGATTGTAGCAAAGCACTGAACATTATC
>JAUMHE010000067.1:9560519-9575485 GCA_032359235.1 Enteromius mattozi
TAAATATCTTACTGTTCTAAAACTTTTGAACGGTAGTGTATATTAAATAATTGCATATTTTAGCTATTCTATTACCCATATTAAAGCTATTCTAATTCAGCAATTCTTGTATTTCTGTAACATTCTTCCTAATAATTAGAATCCTAGTATAGCTTTACAAAAAATAGTACTATAAAACCATAGAGCCAAACATGACTGTAGAAACATTATAAACATATATCTAAAATAAAATAATTTGTTTTATATTTTAATATATTTTAAAATGTATTATTTTCCTGAAATGGCAACGTTGAATTCTCAGTGTCACGTGATCCTTCAGAAAACATTCTAATATACTGATTTGGTGTTCAAAAATATTCCTTATTATGATTTATTTATCATATTTATTTATGATTTTGTGGAATATTTAAGATTGTTTGACAAACAGAATATCAAAAGAACTTTAATAGCCTATATTAATATTTTATAAAATTAAAATTTAATCAATTTAATATGACCATGCAAAATTAAAGTATTAATTTCTTTCAAAACAAAACTGGCCTAAATATTTAAATAGTATTATTATATATATATGTATATATATGTGTGTGTGATTAATAAAATTTCTCTGTAGTAAGCTACTGTTTGTATATCCATAAGTCTTCTTAATTTATCAATGCAGAATACATATCATCATTCAAAGTGTGATTTTTTTCAGGACCAGGTTGCACTAGCGTACAGTGACCAGCTGGAGGAGCGGTAGACATTTATTTTGGCATCCCTGTTTGTCTGGCGATGGGTCTCGCTGCATGAATGAATGAAGTGTGTTTAGGACCATGGGGGAAGGGTGTGTGTGAGCGTCCGCCGCAGCCCTGCCCAGCCTATTCTTTCTCCTGACGTCCTTCCTTGATGCCAGTGTCACAAGCTGCTGGGGATGAACATTTTTCAGCTACTGTACAGTTTTTATGTTTGGGAACATTGACATACCCTGCCTCTTCGAAACGGATATTGTTCACTGGTCTTTATTGGGACGGGAGTGCGCGCGAGATACGCTTATTAGTTTGGATTTCGTATCGTACCCGCTATTGTTTATTTATTAATATATTGTTTTCCTGGAAATGTACACAGATGACTCTTTGAAGGGGACACTGCGTCCGTGGGAGTGGTTTATTTTCTCTGGACAACCCAGACTCATTGAAAAAATGAGTCTGTTTTCCTCCGTTTGATGCTGCGGTAGCTCATTTTTACCTTCTTCTGTTCTGCTTTTGTTTTCTTTCCGTCTGTCTCGTGATTTACAGAGGGCTGATCTTTGAGGATTCAGCATACATTTCTGCAAACCAGACGCTGTATATGGACATGGTATGAAGACAGTTGAGCGAGACGTTTTCGTCTAGCTAAGGACAAAATGATCTATTGTTCCGGCTAAACAAACTCCCACAGACATGAGCATCATATAACCTTTTTATCTTTGTTCTAATCCCACCAGTATTGCGCGAACCACCCAGCAAACTTAACCGAGAATGAGGATTGTTTGAGGGAATCGCTGTATTGGTGGTCTGAGAGGGCAGCGATAGCCTCGCGATACTGGCTCGGCTGCTGCTGACTGTTCCTCTGTGCTGATTCAATTAGCGATTGTCCGCGGATCGCTGAAATAAACCCAGGGCTGCTGAAGGCTGAAGCTCCGGAGACCATGTCCTCGCGCGCCGCGCTGCAGCCTGGGAACGACAGGAATGCAGACCACGTAAGTGAAAAGCGTTCTTACGTCATTTAATTCCGCTTGACGAACACTTTTGTCGTCAAAAGAAGTGATGCGAAGTGAGAATCGCGAATCGGTTCTTTCGAAACGCTGCGTTTCAAAATAACAGATTCAGCGACTCCTTTACGTCATCATTAAGACATTCTGAGATGACATATTACATTTTCTGTTTACATGTTTTAGGTCAAGTATTGCTATTTATTAGTTGTTGTTTAATTATTTATATAAAAATATAATTATTATTTAAATTTCACGTGTCCTGGTTCAGTTTGTTGCAGCCACTATTCTTTTTTTTTTGTTTTACTTACTAGGTCTGCAGTTTGCACTGACATTTGGCTAGAAAAATTAAACTGTGTGCAGTCAGACATACTCAAAGTATGTCATATTTCCATTTATAACATTTATTTTATCAGCTATTAAAGGATCTGTTGGCCAGTGGTCAGTTAATTGATTCGATACCTAGCTTTGATCAGTTTAGTCGGTTCTCAGTTCAGTGTGAATCGGACATGGCTCTAAAAAGATTCAGTCGAATTCTTCAAAGAGTGATTCGAAACAATTTTTCAATTCTTTTTGAAAAGAATCGAGTCTAAAGAACGATTAGTTAATAGCGCTCTGTGACATGCGACAGAAGTGGGGCTGGGGTTTTATGGATCTGAAGTTGTCAGTTTGGGACATTTAAAAAAAATTGGTCTCAGTTAATTCACAAGCTAAAAGGTTACACTGACAAGAACATGAATTTTGAAATGAACAGCATCCTGCCCCTCCCCGAAAACACTGTCATAAATGACCCATTTCTTGTTAGTTTTTGAATTCAGTACGTGAATTCAGCTTTTAAGGCCAGGCTATGCCTGGTATTCATAGACAGGGCCATAAGCATCAATATTCATATTAGTGGCTGATCAATATAGGCATTTAATGACTTTTTACTGTTGACCTCCCCCAGTCTGAGGTATTTGGTTACATCATTGTGTATATGCCAAACTGCAGCTACACTTATTGCATTTGTGTAGTATTCAGTGGCATATTTATGCGCCTGTTTTGTTGTATCTTAATGAAAAACATAAAAAGTTGGCTTTGTTAATTTTACCAAACAGAACAATATAAGTAGTCAAAGTTACTGTATTCTTGTTCATGTTATTGCTTGATATGATGCAGAACAAACTAAATTTAAGTAGAAAGAAAGGCAAGTGGTTTTGGAAGCAAGTTAGTGATGACAGAATTTCATTTTTTTTAGTTCAGCTGTCACTTTAAGACAGAAATGACCAAACCTTTTACTGCAAAGGGCCAAGAATGAAACTTGATTGAGGGCCGTGGTGGGCCAAAAGTAAAAATCAAAGGTTACCATGAGCCAACTTTGGTCCGCAGGCACTGTTTTGTGCTTTAAGACATGATATGAAGCAGAACATTTTGAGAAAATGTGGCAAGATGGTAGCAAGATAGTTTTTAGTAGACTGTTGCAAATATGGGTTTCACACTTTATGTAATTAACAGTTCAGAAGTGCTGTCTCTGTTTCCACTTAAAACTGTCTCATAACTTGTGGTTTGCGTACTTACTGTTACCAAAGCTCTTTATTATGTAAGTGGAATGTCAGGTGTCAGTTTACTTGGGTTTAAGTCTTGAATAGTTCATAAGGAGATGTAAAAGACATCTGCTTTCCACATTGTTACATCATATGCCATAATTCGGTTGTTTAGAAGAAAGTTGATTGCTTGTATTTATTGCTACTGTAATCGGAAATCGGATTATGCATTATGCAAAAACTGTTGACCCACAAAGAGATTCCAAAACTCAGTGATATAGTGGTGAACGTCATAAATTTTAAAAATAAAGAATAGGCCTACATAAAGAGAAAGGAGTGGTTGGCTGTGCGAGTGATAGATGATGAAAAGTCTGCATAGTTTGTGCTTAAGCCATCCAGCATGTCTGCAAGCACAGACACAGCAACAAGGCATGTCACATAGAGGCACTGCGAGAGCATCTAGAATGATGAGAGCTGACGAGAAGGGATAAGATAGAACACAAAGCAAACACAAAATGCATCTACCAATCTGGGAGGATATGTAAACTCTCTGTCTAGCCATGGAATAAGAGTAGAACAATGATGTCAAACCAAAAAGCCTGCAAGTGAATCCACAGATTCAATGTAGGCCAGAGAAACATCATGTTGTCTGAAGTTGCTCAAGGCTAGTCTGAGGACTGGGTCAACTGGAGAAAAGAGCCCAGGACATCCAGTACATCTTAAAGGACAATTCATGTTCATTTACGAGGTTGGATTTGGCCTAAATGGCAGCCATCTTGAAAGCCATCATATTGTAACAGCTATACTAAAAAAATGTTAAGGATGGAAAAAAAGTGGTTGGAATTACGTCATCCTATTTGGTTTTATCTAGACTCTATAAACTCGCACTACTGTTTGATTTATTGAGTTTTGAATTTATGAATTATGTCTAAATCAGCTAAAAAACTCTTTTGATTGATAAATATGTATGTGTTGGCTGCTGTGGGGATTTAGCTCATGCTGAAGTGTCGAAACATTCAAAGAGGAAATTGATTTGGTAAAGTAAGTCTGCAAGTGTCCACTCATTTGACTTCCTCCTGTACTTCTTCATTGCTGATCTTTTACATATTTTTACATGCCATTTACAATAAAAATGATATCTATCTGTGTTTTAGAAATTTGACCCTCTACAGTGCGGTATGAGTAAATAGGAAATATAGCATTACTTTTCTATGTGTAAGAGGTAGTAATAAGAAGATCAGGCTGATCTTCTCAAATGAACCAATAAAGGGAGTTGAGTTGTAAAACATGTTTTTAACAAGGTCGCATTTTTTTAAATCTGATCGTAACATTTTGATTGTTTTCTTAACCTATCACAATTTAATGCAAAATTTGCAAGCAAGTTTCTATTTACGATGTGGCAACACAAGCTACAGCACCCAATAACAAACTGGCAGCTTGCATGCGAGCAGCGTGTCTTGTTTCACACGCATAGAAGTCTCAAAAGCAACACATAGCGTTTTTAAAATGATTTCCTTCAAGAGAAACACGGTATCACCCTCAGTCTAAATGATAGTTGAGACCGGACCTTATGCCTCCACTTTCAGCCAAAAGAAATTCACTAAGAGGATTGTTGTTGTTAAAGCAGGAAAGCTGATCCAATGTGGAGGTCAGATAGGCAGAGGAACCACAAGCCTGGTGGCTTGTTTCTGAGGAACAAGTGAAACCTAGGCCTAGACACTCATGTTCTGCATAAAAGAGGTTATTGTGTCGTATTTATGTGAGGAAAGCAATGAAGTCGAAGAGAAAACCTGTAGCATGTTTTCTTCACAGCGGTACTAGTTTGCTGTGATGATGTTATTGTGGCAGTATCAGTGATGTTAGGTGGTGTCTATGAGTCAGCGTAAATTCACACTTTTTTTTTTCCCAGCACAAGGACATTATCTTTCGGTTTGACTGGTCACTACACGTAAACATGTTTATCTAGTCTAACCTTTAACTCTGAGCATGTTTTTTGAATCAAAAGGGTGTGTTTAGGCCATGAGCAACTATCACACAATCAGCATGTTTTTGTTCTTGTCGTCGTGGAAGTATTGCACCACCCCCTGTTTCGTTGCCACAACGATTGTTGCTCTTGACAACCGATATTGATGTTGTCTCCTTGTGTATTTGGCTAATGTGTGTGCGCATGAGGGGGTTATGTTACTAGTTGGTGGGGAGGGGGGTTGTGGAGTATGGTTAGCAGATGGGCCTCGGCTGGGGCTTTTCTTTTTGGCCCTCTCATCTGATGCCAAGGTGAGACTTTTGCTCTGTAGTCATGAAGAGGCCTGTTTGTGACTGCTGCACCATTAGTTATTCAGATGGGTTCGCTCATGACAGAGACAGTTACTAAAGGGTAACAAGTAGCAGAGAGGTAATGGCATTTCAGTCACAAGGCATGAGCCAGTATTACAGCAGTGACTTAGAATTGGGTCATCTGTTTAACAGAGGAAGATTACAGGTTCATTTCTCACAGTCTCACAATAACTGTGTGAATTATTCATGTTTTAATGAATCTGTAGGGCTGTCATTCATGCAAAAATGTTATTGGATAAATTGTATGAAACTGAATAATTAATCACAGTTTTTTGCGAGGCATATTCATACACATTTCCAGATTTATTTTGATTCACAAGCTCTTGATTCGATTACCTCACTATGTGTGTGAATTATCAAAGTAAAAATTAATGTCAAATTCGGTAAAATGTTGTCTGATTAGTTGAATGAAATTCTGATATACTGAATAATTAACCACAGCTAATTACCAGTATAGGGTATTGCTGATACAGTTACAGATTCAATTTAATTCACAAGCTCTTGATTCGTTTAACTCACAATGTGAATTATATATGTTAAAACTAGTCTGTCGAAGTAGGACTGTCACTCAGTTAAAATAAAATTGAATAAATTGATTGATATGCTAAATAATTGTTTTGGATTTTTTGGATTCGTTTTGATTCTGATTCTGATTCATTTGGATATAATTCAGTTATATTGTCATGCAGGGTAATGTGATTCAAACGGTCTTTTTGAACTATTTATTAAAAAAAAAAATGGTTAATGAGAGTTATTTGTTTTGGGAACCGGGCTACACTGGTCACATTGTAAAGTTTTAATCCATTAATAAGAACCGCTATAGAAGAATCATTTGCTTGTGAATTAGACTACACCGATCACTTTTTGTTTTTGCATGCATCCTATTATTATTGTGGCTGAGAGGTGCATTGTGTAATAGGCATTACACAAACTAGCTTTAAGAGTCAATATATTGTTTATTTTATTTCCATATGAGTGATCATAAGCCTACAAGTGTGACTAAACCAATAAATCCTTTTGCACTGAACCAGTTTAAGAAGCCTGTGGCTTTGCTGCAAGCATTTACTCTGGAAGCCACACGAGAGAACCGTTACGAGGAGATGGCAAAACATCTATTCAAGACAGGAAACCAGGCAAGTTTGAGTTTTGGCAGGGCTCTTCACACCTGGTTTGGGCGTACACCTGTTTCCCTCACATTTATCTCACATCAGCACAGAACAGCGTAGTGATATTGTGAACGACCCAAGCTCATTGTCGTGCATTCATTTCAAGGAAATGCTGTGAAAGAAATCAGCACAGAGGAAACTGATGCAGCAGCGGTGCCAAATGCAAAGCTTCACAGAACAGAACAGGACATAGATCCCTGTGAATGGATTTGGGAGTCATAAGATGCAATAGCAGGATGTATGGCTGGATGGACTGACCCTGACCCATCTCTACCCCCTTCTCATGTGCTCCTATCTTACCCTAAGCAGGACACCACCCAGATAGGCGGTCTATTGTCTCAGTCTGGGATGGGTCTCTAGATATATGTTGTGTGGAATTATGTCTTGGGACCAATAAGTATGTTTAAATGTGCAGTTGAGCTACTCACATTTGGCTACATTTTTTTGGCATCTGTTTCCATGAAGAGCGTTTAACATCCATTGAACCTTCCCGTTTCACAAAAGGTTCTTTATAAATTATTAAAATGTTCTTCACACTAAAAAAAGATTAGTTCAGGAGCTGTTTACTAAAAGGTTCTTAGGGGAACCCAGGCCAGAATGCGTTGTTACACATGGATCTTTATGAATGCAGAAATCAGACTGGTGTGACTTGTGCTTGTAATAATATATTTACATGACATTAAAAGAAATATTGCATAATTCAGACAGAAATGTAACTTTTAAAGTGCATGTACTAACTAAATATCTAAATGCATCATCTTTTATAGTTTTGTGGTCATTAGGTTCTGGAGCTTTCCTCCGCCACCTAAACCATCTATTTCAGTTGCGTATTGCTTTCGCTGAGAAACCCCCAACAACCCCTGCCCCCACCTTTCTCATATAAATTGCAAGGGCAATCAGACAAAGAGCAGCAGTGGAACAATCAATGTGTGTGGTTTGGACAGGGTGGGGCAGTGGGCGGTGGTGGAGGAAGATGGGTGGGTGACAGGCGATGAGGTCTGTGTCAGCAGGAAATGGTCAAAACTGTTGGGAATATCAGGTGTGGGGATGTGGAGACATTAAAATGGGCTTATTGGTGTGAAGAAAAATGCTCCCATCCGCTCCCTAATTTGTGAGTCATCATGTGAATATAGCAAAGAAAGATCCTCATATTAATATGGTGTGTATCTATATAGATATAGCATCTACACACAATGTATCACAATTTTTGTGACCCATTTTGCGTTTGCTTGACGATTATGGGCTTCAATATTCACACAAAATGATACAGTTAGCGTCCAGCTAAGAATGCCACATGCGACATGTCGCACCAAGGTGTGAGTGGCGTTTAGCGTCACAATGCATTCCTGGATAGATTAGATTTAAGATTTAAATGTCATGTCTGGCCTTGGAACGGCCAGACATGAAACATGTCAACAATGTATAGCAAAGCAGAGATTAGCTTTCCTTAGAGAAATTACAAAGTTTATAAGGTTAAGGTTTTCATCTAATATTATGTTTTGTTTTATTTTATTTCAGATTCATTTCAATTATTGAAAATATGCTACAACCTAAATAACATTTTCTTTTGTGGAACACACGCACAGATAATATATTTTGAGAAATGTATTTTCATTTTTGTCTTATTGATGAAAGTCATTTTGTTGTTTTAGTTCCCATTGACCATCATTGTATGGACAAAAACAGTTCTATTTTGTATATTCCATAAAATGTAAGTAATAAAGGTTGGAAACGACATAAGGGTGACATTTTTGGGAGAGCTAACCTTTTAATTGCACATTATGAACCTAAGTTGAATTTTGCAAGATTATGAATTCATGTGCTGAATATTCTATGCTATGTCTGAATGTGTAAATTATAAAGATGAAATCTAAGAAAATCATGTTTTGATTTATAATGTATTAATAATGAACTCTTTCTCCTCGACCCGCAGCATGCCTCTCTCTCAGCCAGTCGTTCAGAGAAGGGCTCGGGATGGTCGAGTCGCTCACTCGGAGCCCGTTGCCGGAATTCCATTGCCTCCTGCTCAGACGAACAGCCTCACATCGGCAACTACCGGCTGCTCAAGACCATCGGCAAAGGCAATTTCGCCAAAGTGAAGTTGGCACGCCATATATTGACCGGCAGGGAGGTAAGACGTGCTGAGAGTTGACTATATTATGTTAGAAATATAAATAATTATAGATTGATAAGGCTGTTTAATTGCCACTTAGGCAAACGTTCTCAGTCACAGTATGGCTTTGCACATTACGGCACTTGCATGTGCAATCATTTTTGAGTCAGGTGACATATAAAAAATACAAAAATTTCTACATCCAGCTTTTTCACACTTTGACCGAAAGCAATTATGTCATGAACCTGTGTGCACAGTTAGCATAATTTTCCAGGTGACTGCTTCTTTTATATGCAATTTAGATGTCAAGTCAATGTGTCAGCTACATTTCGATGATTTTCTAACTTTGTATCTTTTCAGGTTGCAATAAAAATCATTGACAAAACCCAACTCAACCCTACAAGCCTACAGAAGGTAGGAACTAGGTCATAACCGCTTCACTCTCGTAAGCGTGTGATCCTAATTATGTCTTTGCATGCTAATGTCTATCTAAACTCAGTGCCTGAGACGTAAGGTCATATTGAGGAGCTTGTTTTGGTCAAATAGTTTTTTGACACTGTTGAGCAGCGGTCAGTGAAAATGTGTACTTTGACCCAATGGTTTTGATTATCCACCATTGTGCTTGTAGATGGACTGTGTTCTGATGCTGTTGTGATATATCTGGAGCTGTCTAAGCTCTTTATCTGTGTGAAATCTGGAAAATAAAACAGTGAGCTGTTTTTGTCCTTGCTTTAGTTCTCAGCTAAATATATTAATTCCCTGGAAAATTGAAGGAAAGATAAGATAAGACATTTGAATAAGTGAAACCTGTTGAAAATGAGGAAACTATGTCGTTGTTGTTGTTGTTGTTGTATTATAGGCATGTTTTCATAATTTGCACATTTTTATCTTGCTTGGCTATGTGGAGATTACGTAATCCGTTCACTGTTTTTGTATATATGTCCATGAAATGTAACTTTATGTAAGACTTTATGTATATATATATATTTATAATTAACTTAGGTAATGATAACAGTTATAGCCCCATCAGTTTGTGTTTTTAAAGTGCACCTACCAAGCTAAAATGTTCAAAAAAAACAATAGAAAAATAATAATGATAAAAAAATACATATTATGATTGGAAACACATGCTTCAAAACCTCATCTCATATTCGTTTTCATGTTTAATGTTGTCTGAGGTATATTGCATAAAGTTAATCTTATTTATCTTAGGTGCAAAGTAAAAAAGACGCATTTATAAAGTGCTAAATATTTCTATCTGTGGTACATATGGAAAGATGACTGGGGAATATTGTCTTTCTGTGTTTGTGAAAGAGTGTTTGTGTCATAATCACACCTCTAATGTGAGAAGTATGGTGTGCTGCTTCATTTAGAGGTTTTGTTATTGCTAACACAGCATTTCAAAGCTAAAGAATATTATTAACTCTAAAAGTTCTTCTTTTATGAAGCTTATTTATGAAGTACTGCAGGTTTTAGTTAGATGATGTGATGGCACACTTAGAGAAAGAGTTATATTTGTTGATAACAGTTTCTCTGTGTCTTGGTGAAAGAGGTGAGTGATGTCATGTGGTCGAAACCAAATGCAAATGATGGGTCATATGCTTTGTGGAGTGTAGTATATTGTGCTAGGTGAGGATGAAGGTGCTTGTGGTCTCTGCAGGGGTGTATTAGACGCTGCAGTAGAAATGCAGGCCAGTATTATTAAAACACACCAGGTGACCTTTCCCGGTACAATATTTTTGTACCTCTTTCTTCTTTGTTTGTTCTCTCCTTCACTCACATGTAGATAATATCATTCCCAACCTTTGTTTAGCGACTGCAGTTTTGATCTGGCCAACAGATTCCCATGATTAACAACGACAGATGTGGATTGTTAGGCCAGTATCTTATGGTCACCAAGGTTGCATTTATCTGAAAATACAGTAATATTGTGAACTATTATTACAGTTTAACTTTTCCATTTTAGGTAACACTTCAGAATAGGGAACACTTCTTCACTATTAACTACAACTTGTCCATCAACAAATTCCTAATTTGCTGCTTATTAATATTTAGTAAGGTAGTTTAGGTATTAGCTATGATTAAGAATGTAGAATAAGGTCATGTATAATAAGGCATTAATATGTCCTTAATTAGCACTGATAAATGGCTAATGTTCTAGTAATATGCATGCTTATAAGCAAGAGGTTAAGAGACCCCAAAATAAAGTGTTACCCTATTTTAATATATTTTAAAATGTCATTTATTCCTGTGATGGCAAAGCTAGAATTGGTCTTCAGTGTCACTCCATTTCTAATTCTAATTTCATTACTTATTATCTCCAATGCTGAAAAGAGTTAATATAATATAAAATGAAAACAGACTAATATTTTTGTGCAAACCTTGAAACATATTTTACAGGATTCCATGATGGATAGAAGCTCAAAAGAATTGCATTTCTTTGCACCTCAAACAAACATAATAAATGTTTACTGTATACTGTTGCTTTTCATTAATTCATCTAAAAGCATGAATTTATTTATAAAAAAGAGCAAAATCTTACATTTGAACAGTAGTGTCTAATAAATAATCTTAATAATAATAAATAATGATCTCAAGCCTTTATCAATTGACCTTCATGACGTCACAAACTATAACTATAAGTGATGATAGATAAGCTTTAAGGAAGGAATCATATGCTCAGTAGGGACCAAATCTAAAAAAATTGTCAGTGTATTGTGGTTACAGGCCTACTCCTAACTTGCAGTGTCATGTTTACTAGAGATGTTTTGTTAGTCTGATGTGCTTGTTTCTGGAGATCTGCCAGCAGCCTCTTTTTCCTCTTCTTCTCCGATCTCCTCTCTGTTTAATCCTGTTCAGAGATGGAGGGGGGCAGAGCACAATCAGCTGACCATGAACTTTCCCAGCAGCTGGATTGCAGAAGGGTTGGGAAAGACATGGAATTTGCCTTTAACAACATGTGTGTGTGTGAGGGTCGGGGGCGTGATCATGGAGGTGCAGGGCCCCATCATAAGAGCACGGTGCTACTTTAATGAAAAAAAAAACCTTCAGGCAGGGCGACGGAGTTGGACCGTGGGTGAAGAAGGGTAGAGGGGGTTGGGTGTCCCTCATTCAAGTCTCTTGCAGCCAGGAGCGCCATTCCAGACAGACGAACAATGGGGGCAACTGAACCCGGAGGGGGTGGGGGGCTCCAGGGGGGCCGTAGCACAGGAACAGAGATCCTGAGAAAGCTAGCTAGTGTACAAGAGAAGAGAGGAGTGTCTAAAACATGATATCAGAAAGAAAAAGCCCTGATTTAAAATGATATGTTTGGCAGCTTTGATTGTGTAAATCTTCTGTAAGTATTGTACAGTGATGGAAATGTGTTGATATATGACTTCTAATACCAATGCTGGTATTATAGTTTCATCAAAAAATGAAAATTATCTTACCATTTACTCACCCTCATGTCATCCAAAACCTGTATGACATTTCTTTAAAGATATTTAGAAAAATGTTTTGTCCATATTTTAAAAAAAATATCTTCTTCTATAACAGAACTTTCCTTTTTGGGGTGAACTATCCCTTTAGGGCAAATTGGTTTACATGTTTCTGGGTGATCATTACCTATCCTAGTAATATATGTAACCTGAATGTCTTATAAGTTCATAAGCTTTTCAGTTTAGTTCAGATTATGCTTGTATAACTGTTAAAACACTGATCAGAGCAATTTCTGGAAGAGTACTAACTGGCAGAGCTAGATAAACTCCAAAGAGAAAAGAAGATGAAGTGAACTTGACATTTATGAGTCACACTGGAGATGCATCACCGCCTAACACTTTAAGATTATTTCTGATCAACTCCAAATACTTATGGATTACTTATGTAAGCGACATCAATTATGAGATTATCACTATTTCTGGCACTGTAGGGCATTGTGTGTTGTGTGTATCTAGGAGACAGATTGTGTGGAGTAAGCCCAGGGGCATCATGCACCTGTTTTGTTTTTTGAGGGGACACCAGTGGCAGTCCTGACTCACTTGATGACGACATGAAAGAAAAGCCAACTTTTAACTAAGTAGTTAGTCTCTTATAACTTGGTAAAATATTGAGCAAATGAATCCGGTTTCAAATACCATTCTACACCACCGTTCTGATGTGTGGAGATTTTTTTATTGTTTATTTTTTTGAAAGAAAGACAATAATACTTATTCATCAAGGATGCATTAAATTGGTCAAAATTGACATTAAATATATTTATAATGTTATAAAATATTTTTATATCCTCAATTCATCAAAAAATCTTAATTTTGCCACAAATGTATTAAGCAAAAGATTTTCATTGTTGATAATGGAAAGAAATTTATCTGAACACAAAATCATCATATAAATAATTTCTGAAGGATTATGTGACAAGGCTGCTGCTAAAAATTCAGCTTTGTCATCACATTGTAATTTAAAATCTATTCAAATATAGAAACATTTATTTTAAATTGTAATAATATTTCAGAATGTTACCACTTTTACTGAGATTGCAGGTTATTGCATAGTAATTGTGCTACTTTTCATAAAATGTGTCTGTGTGTCTTTGTGGTTTGTACAAAATATATTAATATTATTTGAATTTATTCTTATATTTATAAGACAATGCCATAAAAGATCCCAGTGTCTTAAACATCTTTCAGTCAAATTTCTAATTAAAAAAATGATCACGCTCCAAATGATCAGCCTGTTTTAATTTCCATAAGAAATTCAGACCAACATCCTGCATAAAAAACACAACTGAGATCCCCAATAAATCTCCAGAGCTTTAAAAGAGCACTGAGCAATAAAATGTTCCTCTGGGATGTGCTCTTTGAGCGACCACGAGGCTTCAGGGTAAGCCAAAGGTTTTCTCTTTGGCACTTCCTGTCCTGATGTTCGACCCCCCTAGAGGCAGCTTTGACCTGAGCCATTGCTGTGCCCTGATGAGACCATCTGCTTTGCTCTCTTTGGTGATCCAGCTCTCTTTCTCTCTCCATCACTCACTGGGCTCCTGATCAATGCTAGGGAAGTGGCGTGGGCATGGACTAATGCCTGCCAGCGACAGAAGTACTTTGAAATCCCACAGTGTCTACTTTGCTAACATCACTCATATATGTGAACAATTCACTTTAAATGGTCAACTAACACAATGTTTGTTTGCTTTGTTTCTCTGTACGCGCACTGTTTTGTTTTCACGTCTGAATAGCACATTCTTCCAGGGCTCAGCTGGCTGTTCATCTGCATTGTGCACATTAGACCTCTTTAGGTGCGAATGTGATGGAGTACAGAGAAAAACAGCGACTGCGGTCATATGAGGATGCCATTAACTTCCTGACAATCACACAGAAAAAACCCTTCCCCTTGGGAACAGAATGAGCCAATGATGTAGACGCAGGGATTACCATTATGACATAGAGCCACTGCTGGGAGATTATTATAACAATCGTCAGTCAGACTAACAGTCTTGCTGATTTTTAGTAGAATATGCAGGGATGCAGAACCGCTCTTATACCCTCTTGAAAAGGTCTTACAGTGTCTTCGGATAGATTTTGATATAATGTGGCAACCATGTAAGCTCCTTGTCTGAGCCTTCCATAAAGTGACACAGTTTGAAGAATAAGAATTGCCTCGATTGAATGAATGGAAGATTCCATTAACTGTTGTGTTGCGCCTTTTCATAATTTTAAAACGGATTTTTCACCCAAAAATTACAATTCTGTACTTCCAAACCATATTTTAGCTTCTTTAATATGCTATTATTTTGTCAGTATTTTGAATTAGATTGTATTTTTCTGTTTTCATTGTAGTTTAATTTATAATTTTAGCTCTTTGTTGTGTTTTGTCAATTTTATTATTGTTCATATATTTTTGTTTATTTAGTTATGTTTATTTAGCATTTTTAGTAATTTAATTTAAACTAAACAAATGAAAATGAAAAATGTTCTTTTGGCATCTAGCTGAAATAAAATGTAATTTTTTTCTTATATTTTATTTCATTTCAGTTAACATTTATTTTGATTCAAGTACCCAGTTTTCTTATGGTTAACTCGCTTTGGATAAAAGAGTCTTCTACTAAATGTAAATGTTAATGCTAG
>JAUMHE010000067.1:9581326-9607439 GCA_032359235.1 Enteromius mattozi
AACTTTCCTAAACTTTCCTAAACTTTCCTAAACTTAAAAGGGTACTTGACAAAAAATAAAAAAAAATTCTCACATTATTTTTTTTTCTCATACAAGCCCACTTTTTTTATATATGTAAAATGTATTTTTAGACAAGTTACATTTAAAGAAACGCTTTATTTGTTGTCTGTAACTCATGGGAACATGTAACACGTTTAAACAAATATCAGTGAGGAAAATACTTTAGAAAATTCCAAGGAAATATTATATAAATAATGATCTCTAGCAGGCTGTTCCATCCACATTTGCATTTAGCATAAATGTAGGCTACTCTATGATTGGAAATATATTTTTATGCCCCTGAAATATATGATAAAATATATTTTGGTATATGAATGGTGCAATAATATATATTTTAAATTTCATTTAGATTAGCCGTTTACAGCTTTATTTAGCATATATTTGAAATATGTTTTGGCCAGAAATGTTATAAATTGGGAGAATTCTTTGTCTGTCACAGCGATTCAGATTCGTCTCAGCGGCAGACCTGCTGCAGCAGAGCTCTGATGTCCTACAGAAAGAAAGATTGCTCACAAGACGGGTCTTTTTTTGGCTTGATCAGTTTTCCGTTCAATTTAACTGCCGTTAGAAAGGACAGGCTGGTCTCTGAGCAGGCGGCACCATGGCTTGTGTCAGAGAGTGTGGGCTGTGTTTTCTGTTTGTCATGGGTGTCGGTGTAAATGCTATTTATGGATTTGCTCAAACTGATGAATCCCCATCCGTCAGTCTCTGCACAGTCATTGTGGCTTCTGATGTTTTATTGATGTATTCATTGAAACGTTTCGGACAGAGATAAGTTTATCAACCACTAAACATGACCAAAGAGAGAATCTAGATGTGTGAGACCACTAGTGAAAATGCTTTAATTATATTTATTTTCAAGTTATGTTAAGATCGAATTATATATACATAATTGTATTCATTGTGTTTATTTTTAATTATATGTTATGAATTCTAATGCTCTCTATGTTTCCATGAGGTTGTTTTTAGCTAATTTGACTGATTACTTCTGTCTTTACTTTTCCTCAGCTCTTTCGAGAGGTACGGATAATGAAGGGCCTCAACCACCCAAACATAGGTGAGTATTTTAGATGCTTTTGAGTGAACGTTTACTGGAATGTCAAAGTAGAGACAAAATATAGACATTTGAAGCCTCTCAAAACACACACTGACCATCTCTGAGGTACATTCAGTTTATATCAGCATCTGTAGCAGTATGTATTTTATAATATATACTAAAAATATATTACAAAATATTTTATATTTTTTTCATTTATATATAGTTTGACTTTATTTTTATTTAAGTTTTAGTCATTTTAGTACTTATTTTATTACGGTTAGTTGCCAAGAGACCATTTCTAAGTTTAGGTTTTTCCTCTAGTATTTAGTGTTGTTTCAGTAAATGTTGAGCTTCATGTTGGACTGTTGATCTTCACAATAAAAAACTCTGGGTGCCATATTTGCATACATTTAAGTGCAAATGAGAATGGAGAGCCATGTTTTTGAATTATTTTTGGGCACAGTTGAAGAAGTCAAAAACCAGCACTGCTGTTAAGTTTACTTATTACTTTTTTGCACCTGGTAAAATGATCTTTTTCTTATACCTACAGTTCAGCTCTTCGAAGTGATTGAGACCGAGAAGACGCTTTACCTTGTGATGGAATATGCCAGTGGTGGTACGATTCCTCCCTACTTCAACAAACACAAAAAAGTTACTTCAATGTAGCAAATAACACTTTATTTTGATGGTCCCATTCTGTTGACAATAAGTAATATTGCACCTACATGTCAACTAACTCTCATTAGAGACTGTCCGATTAATATCTGCTAACTCTTTATTGTGTTGGCATCTCAACAGACATTCTACTGACTATAAGTAACTCTGCAAGAACATGTCAACTTATTCTACCCCTACCAGTCTACTTATACTGTATTAACACTTTAATGAAAGTTAGTAGACATAAAGGTGCATTGTTACTTATAGTCAACAGAATGTGTTAAAGGGACCATCAAAATAAAGTGGAACCCATTATTGTTACTCCTAAAAAATTAACAAATTATATTTTTGCTTTGTCTCTTGTTAATACAATACAATTTGTCTTTCTTTGATAAGTTTCTACATGAATAATCACACATGTGTCCTTTCTGCATACGTGTTCACAAATAAACATGCATGTCTCTTCAATCAGACTCTGCTCTGAGCGCAGCTGCACGGGCTTCATCTTTTATCTCTCTACTCATCTTTCCCTTCCTTCCCTCTTCTATAGGTTTCATGTGCATTCACTGAAGCCAGGCCCACACAGCTCAGCAATTAGAGTGATTTGCCGCTAGTAAAGATGCTCAGTCAAATCAGGCTTATTTTAACTTTAGCCCGTCCTATTCATGGAGCTCGGATTGGCTGCTCTCTTAATGAATCACACGTTTCCATTCCTAATCTATCTGATGAGGCTGATCCACGTGCATGAGTACAGACCGCCACGCGTACAGCGCCAGCTACACATTGGCAATCTGCCTTCTCTATTTCCTTCCCCTTTATTATCCATCCCTTCCTCTAAGTGTCTCATTCTGTCGTCAGTGAATACGTAGCAGAATGACATATTGCGTCGATTCGTTGGTTAATAAGTAGCTAACTTCATTATCCAGGAAATTCCAAATTGATTGTCAATAACTTTTCTAGATGAGTTATAGTAGCTACATCCATTCCCCATCCAATCTGTGTTTATCTTAATCTTTACTCATACATTTATGTAGTTTAACGTAAGGTATCTGTACCATATGGCTTGTTGACCAATATAATTTTTTTTTAAATTTATCTATGAGAATTAAATTGTGTAATTTACTCTTAGTTAATTATGTTAATAATTTAATAACTTTTAAATGTAATCTTTTGTAGCAAATCCGAAAATAAATATACATTTTCATACTGTACATTATGTACAGTTTATTCCTTGTATGTACAGTGCTGTGATGCCTACATTTATTTTAATTGATACAATTATTAATTTTAATTTTTACAAAAAACATTATTTTAGACTGTATAGTGTGATATTTTAAGATCATCTAACAAATTTAATTCAAGGCAAATTTGTATAGCACTTTTCACAATGCACTTATTGCCTAAAATCAGCTTTCTAGAAATTCATAATAATATCAATTATAATCATGATAATATAAAATAATAATTTAATAAAATAATTAATAAAATAATAATAATAATATTTTGATCATAACTAATTACTGGCTTTAGTTTCATGTTGTTTTAAGATTTGTTTCAACCATTTCCTTTAACCTTTGAAATGAATTGTTTTTAAAATGATAATAATTTTAACTCAATTTTTTTTTCTGTGATAGGAGAAGTGTTTGACTACCTCGTATCCCATGGGAGAATGAAGGAGAAGGAGGCACGTGCTAAATTCAGACAGGTAAGACGTGATAATCTGTGCATTCTGAAATTATTTTAACTAGAAATCTAAAAGAAGCTAAACCAGGCTATATTTTATGTTTGTTAATGTGTTAAAGATGCTCATTTTTAATTGCTATAAAATTGTTTCCTGTTTCAGAGATGTCACTGTCAGTGTTTTCCTTTCAGATCGTGTCTGCGGTTCATTACTGTCATCAGAAGAATATTGTTCACAGGGACCTGAAGGTTATTGTTCTTTCTCATGACTTATATGCTCTTTTATTGCCTCTGGAGCTTTCATAAAACAGTGAAGGCTTTGCCATTACACACTTTGCTCCCTTTTAAAATAACCCCAAGGCTCAAAACTATTAAATTCCTGCTCATGGTCGTATTCCCCATCTTATACTTCGTTTAGGCGGAAAACCTCCTGCTTGATGCAGACTCCAACATCAAGATCGCTGACTTTGGCTTCAGTAATGAGTTTACGCTGGGCAGTAAACTGGACACGTTCTGCGGCAGCCCCCCATACGCCGCCCCAGAGCTCTTCCAGGGGAAGAAGTATGATGGGCCAGAGGTGGACATCTGGAGTCTGGGGGTCATACTGTACACGCTGGTCAGCGGATCACTGCCCTTTGATGGACAAAACCTCAAGGTAAATTACTCAAATCAGTATAAGCAACAAAAGAAAGAAAGGCCTTGTAAAAGAGTGCAGGGATGTGTGAGTATGTCAAAAAGACACCCGGCAACCATATTTACATAGATACATGTTTTGGTTTTATATTTTTAGCAGTGGTAGGCGTGTTTACACAGATTTTAAAATTCTCCCTAATATAGATAAGCCAGTAACCTTAGTATTTTCATAACCATAGTATTTTTATAATATGTACAATAATCGATAAATGGCTATGATTAACAGTCTTCACCATTTTGTGTAAATAAATTTACTTTTGTTTAGTAATATGCATTGCTAAGGACAACTTTATGGGCAATTTTCCCAATATTTAGATTTTTTTCTTAAACCCTCCGATTGTAGAGGTTCAAATATTTGTATCTCGGCCATAGTCCTATCATAACAAACTATAAATCAATGCAAATGGCTTTCAGATGATGTAAAAATGTCAAATATGTATCAATTTAAAAAAATTACCCTTATGACTGGTTTTGTGGTCCAGGGTCACATGTAATAGTGTTATTACATTTTTAATAAAAAAAATAATAAATGTGTAAATGTACATGTAAAAATAATGGAATTGCACACAGTTAAATATACACTATTGGCCAATTTATAATATAAAATATCAGCAAATACAAAAAATAAAAATAATGTCCTGTAATTATTCCATGTGTATATTTTTACATTGCACTGTGATAGTTCTGGTCAATAAAATGTGTATTTATTGGTTTAAACGTTCAACTTTAATCTTAATGACATAAATAAAAAGAAATAAATAAAATTACTTGTAAGATCACTCTTGTGTCATTCTGAACAGTCTGAGACAGCTTTTGAACCATTTTCTAAGGCACCACACGTGCAGCAGTTGCTCTTATGAAATGCTTTGCTCTCAAGTAATGTAGGTCAAGTGAGCTGTGATTGTTTCTTTGTGCCGTGGGGGCGATTCGGTGGGTGACTGGTTCAGAATTGGATTAGGTGTTGAATAGAAGTCTGTGTTTCTCCCTCAGGAGCTGCGTGAGCGTGTGTTGAGGGGGAAATACCGTGTGCCATTCTACATGTCTACTGACTGTGAGAGCATCCTGCGGCGGTTCCTCGTGCTCAACCCCACCAAGCGCTGCACCCTGGAGGTAAGGAGGAGCAACTGCGGCCCAAAATCCACCATCTCAGCTGATAAGATGAACTTATTGAGTTTGCATGGATCTTGCGGGCTTTTGCTCACTCTATCTGACTTTCTGTTCTTCCCTTTCAGCAAATCATGAAAGATAAGTGGATCAATGTCGGGTACGAAAGCGACGAGCTGAAGCCTCATGTAGAGCCTGTGGAGGATTATAATGACAGCAGCCGTATAGGTAAGAAATACTGCCACAGTTTCCCCTTTTGGCACTTTTACATGATTTAAAAAATAGAAAATAATATTCTTAATTAATCTTTTTTGGTTTTCTAGTATATAAACATACTCATAATAACAAGATGTATATTGCACATTTATGCATGTGATGCCTATGTTATTTTGTTACATATTTTTATATATTTAAGTAAGATTACATACTAACAATACTACATTGAGAATAAAAGTTGCACCTTTCCTTTATGGATCTTATATATGCACAAACAGCTAATAACACTCCAAAGACAAAGGAAAACTTGAAATCCCAGCATATGACCCCTTTAAGATGTATAATGATTTTTCCAATATGTGTACCAAGACAGATTACTGATTTCTGCATTGAAGCATTCAGAAAAACCAGTGGCAAAAACTATCCTAGCAAGGCACTTAAAACCAGATTACTCAAGTTTGGGTAAAACTGTATGCTAAATGACTACTTGTTTATTTGCATGAATTTATTTTTGCTCTCTGTTTATACAGATGTGATGGTAGGAATGGGTTACACCCGTGATGAAATCAAAGATGCCCTGAGCATACAGAAGTACAATGAGATATTTGCCACGTATCTGCTGCTAGGCCGCAAGAATGAGGTGAGAAAGGGATTAATGCTGACTTCAGAACAGCCTGTGTGCTATCCTGTAAGTGTGTAATATCTTGTATGTTTGCCATATAGGATGGTATGGAGTCCAGGTCGAGCAGCAATCTGTCTCTAGCACGGGTGCGGCCCAGTCCCATCACGAATGGCACCAGCAAACACTCCTCCACCTCCTCTTCCAGCTCCACCCCTGCTTCCAGCCACACTAAACCCCAGCGCAGTGCCTCCACCTACCACCGCCAGAGGAGGCACAGCGACTTCTGTGAGTCCCTACTCATGGGTCATTTCACTTTTATATAAATAGCCTAGGTTAGAGGTCCTCACAGGAGATGCATGGTAGTGCTGCTGGGTCTGCCAGTTATAGTTTGATATTATTTATAACCTTAAATTATGTATTTAAAAAGTATCACCTGAATGTATTTCAGAATTTTTGTCTAAAAATGTCTTATAAAGCTTTTTGTTAATTGCTTGACTTTTGTTATTTTTTATTCTGTTATTATTATTATTATTATTATTAATGGTAATAAATATCATTTTTAATATAAATTTATATTAATAGTATTTTATTTTATATATATATGTCAACAACAAATAATATAGGCATTTATTTATAATAAAATAGTAATTATTAATAATAATTAACATAGAAAAGCAATGGCAATAATAGTAATTTAATATTATTATTATTATAAATTATTACAGTAACACTTTATTTTATGGTTACACCTATTAGTTGCTTATTAGCATGTATATTACTAGAATATTAGCCATTTATTCGTGTTAATTAAGGAAAAATTAATGCTTTATTCTACATGACCTTATTCTACATCCCTAATTCTACCAAATACCTAAACAGCTACCTTACTATTAATAAATAGCAAATTAATTAATAATTAGTTAATAGTTATGTAGTGTTACCTATAATAAAGTGTTACCATTATTACTATTGTTGTATATTAATTATTATTAGTATATTATTTGTGTATTAATTATAAAATAATCATATTAATATCAGTTTATTAATGATAATTACATTACAGTTATTATTATAATTGGTATTTAATAAATTAATTATTGTAAAAATCTAATCATATTAAAATCAGTTAATATTAATAATAATAATTAGTAGTAGTAGTATTTATTCAGGATGGAACATATTATTAGTTCTGTAATTATTAATGCCAGTATAATTATTAATATAATTATTATATCATTAGTAATGTTATTAAGAAAAATTTGATTATTATTAATAGCAACAATAACTTTATTATCATTAATGTTATTATTGTTGTTATTATTAAAATGATATATAATTGTCTTTAATTGATCATTTTTGTCAGGTGGGCCATCAGTGCCAGTAGCCCATCCCAAGCGAAGCCCCACCAGTACAGGAGAGGGGGATCTAAAAGAGGAACGTCTGCCCTCGAGGAAGGCCAGCTGCAGTGTGGTGGGCAGTCGCAGCATCCCCCCGTCGAGCCCCATGGTCAGCACAGCCAACAACCCCAACAAAGCTGAGATCCCGGACCGCCGCAAAGACATCAATGCAACAACGGTAAGCAAGGTCAGGAAATCATGTACATCCTGTTACAGGAAATATTAATTACGGTATTCATTTTTAAGGAGTTTAGTCATGATTGTTCACAAATTGTTTCTTAGGGCTTTCGCACGTCTTTTGAAGCCTTATGATAGATTTAGGCAAGGAACCACCTGAAATTTAAGATGTTAACCTTGCTTACAGTCGTGGCCACCATTGACTTTCATTTTGTGGAAAAGGGAAGCTGGACTTTCTGCTATAAATAACTTCTTTTGTGTTCCTTGAAAGGAAAGAAAAACATGCAAGTTTTAATAGTTAGACACAGTTAAATGATGATGGATTTTAATTTTTAGATGCACTATTCCTTTAATAGAGTAGAACATAGAAATCATGCTGATGAAAGAGCCATCCACTAAAATGTTACATAACTTCCAGTACAGCAAATACATCAATAACAGTTTTTCCCCTGGGACATAATGGCACATGTTCACATTCGTTATCGGCATTCTCTGGTCATAAAGTGATGTTTCCCAAACAGCTTGTCCCTGAAAGAAAATGCTCGAATTGCTGAGGACAATTATATTAGTTATATTAGGATGGTATGTCTCTGTTTAAATCCATCGTTTTTGGTTTTTAATACCTTCTGCTTGTTTCATGGTTTAGAACAACATCCCCGCCAGTGCCATGACCCGTAGAAACACTTATGTGTGTACAGACCGCACAAGCACCGACAGACACTCCTTACTACAGAATGGGAAAGAGAACAGGTAAAACATGTCTCTGTGTTTTATATTGGTATATGTGCATTGAAGTTTCATAATTGATGTACATGCTGAAGCCTAAAATGTTTTTCTGTGTGCTTGTTTACTGAGATGGATTTGGTCTGTTATGCTTCAGCAGTGGCAGATGGTGATTGCTTAGCCGTCCACCTATCACCCTCCTCTCTCTCTTTTTCCCCCCTTTTCGGGGGAGGCCCAAAGACTGGGTGTCATGTGACTTAAAGAGAACGAGAGGAGGCACGTGGATTGTCTGGGTCACAAGGCTGCTTGACTGGTTGACCTAAAGAAGCCTCCCTCCCCCAAACCCAGCTAGTACAGTACACGTGTTCACACACGCAGAATCACCGCCACCAGAATGTGACGAATACACCGTGAAATCTAAAATGTTTTTCATAATTTAATACAGTGTTTTATTGCAAATAGTATAATGATTTGAGAAAAAATTCAAATTTTTAAATGAATATTACTCACAAACAATGTTGTGCACATTATTTAAAAAAATAATTAATTATAGTTACTAGTTACTTCTCACAAATAGTAACTGAGTTAGTAATTGAGTTACATTATTATAAAAGTAACTAATTACCAGGGAAAGTAACTATTCAAATAACTTGGATGTCCCATATGTTAAATGAATGAAAAGGACACTAAATAGAATAAATTATTATTATAAAACATTGTACTCTAATCTACACTATTGTGTTTGTGGGACAATGTGAGAAACACCTATCAAATTCAATATATTTCTGTAAATATTATCAGCTCTCTATGGACACCTTGGGAATAGAATCACCATAGTATTTTATTTTATAGCATTATAATATGATATTGTGCTAATTTAGCATTATAAGACGATAGAAGTTAAGTAATAAGAATAACCATAAATGTATATTTGTTGACTGAACTTAGGACTGGTGGTGGTGCTTAAGATATTGTTTGTCTTTTAGCGTTTCTATAAAATAGGGAAAATGGGGAGAAAAACAAAAAGTAATTCTTATAAACAAAATTGTAATACTACGAATCCTACTACTATTAACAATATAAAACGCACTAGGATTAATGAGCTGCTGGGGTCATGAATATTAATCATGTTGTCTGCGTTTCCTCGAATTGATTTGCTGAATTTAAAACATGGATGACAATAGGTGAGCGCCAGTCCTGCCCACTACCAGAGAAACCGGTAGTTCTTAAATCTGAAGATTTCAAAAGGAACTCTTTTGTCAGCAAAGAATATCGTTTACATGCAGTGCATCCATTCTGTGTTATTCTGTATCTTTCTTTGCGTGTGTCAAAGCATCGGCGACCCGTGCTCCTTCACACTACGTCAAATACAGGTATTTAAAGTATTTAGTCAGCCACCAATTGTGCAAGTTCTCCCACTTAAAAAGATGAGAGAGGCCTGTAGCGTAATTTTCATCATAGGTATACCTCAACTCTTATTTTACAGAGGAATTTACCAATAAATTCATAAAATCTCCTACAATGTGATTTTCTGGATTTTTTTCTCATTTTGTCTCTCATAGTTGAGGTGTACCTATGATGAAAATTACAGGACTCTCTCATCTTTTTAAGTGGGAGAACTTGCACAATTGGTGGCTGACTAAATACTTTTTTGCCCCACTTTACGTTACACTAGAAACATTTGATTATCATCCATTTAGATGAACTGAGCCTATAATAAATTATGGTAATGCCGGATTTTATTGTCAGTAACGGTAGCAACATTGTAACGGGGAAAACAGTAATTCGTTTGATTACTCGTTACTGGAAAAAAATAACGCCGTTAGTAATAGCGTTTATTTATAACGCTGTTGTTCACATCACTGCTCACAATTTTTTTATTTGTTAATTTTACTGTTTAAAATCCTTAAACATAAATTCAGAAATGTAATATCCCAGACTAGTCTCAAATCTCTTGGACCCCATATAGACACTGAATACACTCAGCCCAGCCAAACTGTTTCAAACCTTTCATCACATTAATTTTCTGCCCAGAACTGCTTTTAATGACTGCAGTGTTTCCGACCAATACAAGCTCTGTTATAGGAAATCCTGTGTGTGTGTGTGTGTAAGGTCCATCAGTGCACGGTTATTTAGAGCGTTAAGTGAAGAGGCCTGGGGACAGTGGGCGGACTGAGGCAGCATGTGAGATCTGTTAGATTTATGCCAAAACTGAGCAAGACGAAGAGGACAGAGGCAGTCTGGTGCCAAGAGCGGCACGTCTGCGTTGTGAACCCATCTGAACTGAGACATAAGTACTTCTGGTTGCTATGGAAAACATCTCTATTTCTATTGCTCATCAAAAGGAGAGGTGTGTTACTGCTTGTCTAAGCCATTGCAAAAGTGTTAAAGGGGTCCATAGTAGGGATGTAATGATTCACTCAACTCATTATGCGATACGATAATACTAATACTAAATTCACGATACAATTTTCTCACAATTTCCTTTTTATGGAAGTGCAAGAATTGCAGTAGCATTGTTGTGGGATAATTTTTCTTTGTCGTTTGACTTTCTCTCCTGTTTCTCCGGTTCAGATTAGTTCAATAAACAGAAAATAAAGAGATTTCTCTAACCTTCTCCATTCCCTGCATATCTCTGTCTCCAGCATTCAGATGTGCAGTCGTGTGCAAGCTTTTTTCCACTAAGGGTTCAGGTTTAATTTGCCTTAAGTGGCTGTTTCTGAGATGGGAATAAGAACACAAGAGAGCTCATGCCTCAGTGACTCAGCATCCTGCCTCACGTTTACGCTCAACCAAACACAAGCAGAGCTGCATCTCTGAGCCTCGAGATCTGATATTGGTCTAATCGTATCACTACGGAGTTGTTACTCAGTTTCGTTTTGAACTTTGTCTTATGGATTAAGTTCTGCTACCAAAGTAATCTTCAGTAAGAGTCACGATTACTGCTAATAAGCAGAATTAATGACATACTTAATCACTGCAATGTCAGCTTTACTTAAAGCTAGATTTTTCCATTTTCACATGCGTTTTTGCATGTTTACCCGTGCAAAGCTTGCTACCAAAATATTTTGTGTGGTTGTTAGAATCCTACAATATTTGTTCTGGGTGGGTATCTTTCATGTCCATAGCAAAAGTAATGGCTATGAAATAACTTCAGCTCAAAAGGGGGAATTTAATTTCCATCCATGCTTACTTGTCTCTTTCTTCAGTTCCTTGTCACATCGATTACCTCCAGCCTCCCCGTCCACCCACAGCATCTCTGGGGCCGGGGCCTCCAGCTCCACATCTTCCGAGCGTTCTCGTTTGACGAGGGGCTCCACCATCCGCAGCACCTTCCACGGGGGCCAGCTCCGAGACCACCGGCCTCCCACCCACGCACCCCCCACCTCACCCACCCTCTCCCATGAAGCCAGCCCTCTGCCACACTCCCGTAGCCGTGCCACCACAAACCTGTTCACTAAGCTGACCTCAAAACTTACCCGCAGGTAAGAAGAAAGTGACGGAAAGTTCATCTTGTAAACCATAATGACTAAGAATATTGTAGATAAAAATAGATTCAAATAAATCAAGTTCCATATTTTCCACCTATCAGAGTTAGCATTGTGCTGTCTGTTTTATGGACTGTTCACACTAAAGAATGATAACTATAAACATAACTATAACGATAAATGCAAAGTTGAAACTCTAGATGGTGCAGATGCAGGTTCTAACTCAATCTTATATAATCACACTGTGCAGCTGATAGTTTTTTTTTTGCATCAACATTCAAATACTTGACTAGTGCTTGGTGTAGTAGTTGCAGTGCCATTCAGAAACCCTCCACTTCCCCAGCTCCACCTGTATAGATCTGCTACAAAGTAATTTCATGTATGTTATATAAGGGGTTTATTTTATATATCTTAAATGTGCATTTTTCATGTCATAACAATGTTTAGAGCACAATAGAGCCTATAATAGAGGACACCAGGACTCCGTCTTTAAAAAATAAAAAGTCATAAATACATGTGAACAGGCAAGAACAACAGCATCCAGACAAACAGAAGTATAACTATATTAACTATATTAGTGTCTATACCAATGGACAATAATTATATTGGTGTCCATAAAGACAATAACATATTGTTTATCTTTAAGTCAGGTGGATTCTGATTGGCTGTGTGAGGTTTTACCGTTCATCATCTAGAAAAAAAGTGTTTCCAAAGATATCATTACTCTGTGTCTCTCTATTTTCCCTGAATTCAAAGAAAAATTTATAACTTAATAGTTATAGTCATCTTTATAGTTATCCTCTTTGACGTGAACGGCCATTAGCTGCATAATATAAAAATGACAGAGGCTCCACTGCTGGAGCCAATCAGTTTACCAAGTCATCTTTCATTTGGTTTGGTGCCCATTGTCCTGTGGAGTCTGAGGAGGTAATGGAGTTAGATATAGGAGCTTTTGGAGTCCGTAATGTAATTGAGATGTTCAGTAGTGTGTAGGAACGCTGATGGGGCGCTTTGCTCTTCAGCATCCCCAGTGAAATTGTTTATGTGCCTCTCTGGGCTAAAAGCCAGAAAGAAGGACTTTTGCAGGGATATGCAACTAGAAGCTCTTTATTAGATTGGAGCAACACTTCCATCACTTAAAAGAAACTTCCTGATTAGATTAACCTATCTAAGGTGACATCCAATGGATAAAGTCCTTTTTCGCATAGGTTTGCATATGTACTCTCTGCATTAACTCTTCCTCAAGCCTCCTCTGTTATTAACCGACAGCTTCAGGCACCTGCTCCCCCTCGTGTCCCTCTATCTCTTGGTCTTGGCTATTGTTGGGTGCTCAGTGTTTCTATTTTGTTTATTTGTTTCTTTGCTTTTTTTCCTTGCTGCAATCTTACTTCTCTCTCGATCTTCCTGTTCCCCTCCTTCTATCTACCAAACTGTCCCTTTCTTCACTGTCCTTTTCCTTCCCTTCATCAATTCTTAGGGTCAATCTTGACCCCTCTAAGCGCCAGAGCTCAAACAAGTCAGTCTCGGGCTGCACTCTGCCACAGGGATCAAAAACAGTTAGTAAGTTTTCTTCCTGTTTGTGGCCTTTTTCCATCTCTCAGTCTGTCAAAATACTCACAGTCTAACCACTCTCTTTTGCACCTGTGTTGGCGCTGGGTCTCAGAGCGCCTCTTTGAGCTTATACACAAATCATTTATCTGCATTTTAAATGGATAATTTGCTCAAAAATGTATATTTTGGATAGTCATCATACTCACCCTCATGTCATTCCAAACCTGTATGAACCTTTGCAAACTGAGAATCTCTGCAAATTGCACCAAAAGAAATCTTCAGCATTCTCGCACTCCCATAAAGTACTGTGAATGACATAATTCTCAGTCTTCCTAAGTAAACATCTCTTTGTCCTTTTGTGCATTTTTCAATTTTTATTTATTTTTTGCTTACAATAAAATGTTAATTACTTTCTTTCATGTCATTTTCAACCCGTAAGAACTTTGTTCATCTGCAGTACAAAAATTAAGATATTTTCAAGCAAATCCGAGAGCTTTCTGGCCCTGCATAGACAGCAATGCAACTGACACATTCAGGGCCCTAAAAGGAGGTAAGGACATCATTAAAATAGTTCATGTGGTATTATGAAGCTAAGAGAATACATTTTGTGTGCAAAGAAAACTAAAATAATGATTTTATTAAACAATTTATTCCATGCAAATATTCAAAGCACGTGGTAGCTTTATAAAATTACAGTTGAACCATGTCACATGGACTATTTTAATGATGTCCTTTTACCTTTCTGGGTCTTGAATGTGTCAGTTGCATTGCCGTATATGCAAGGTCAGAAAGCTTTTGGATTTCCTCAAAAGTATTTTCATTTGTGTCCAAAAGATAAACAAAGGTCTTACAGGTTTGGAGTGACATGAGGGTGAGTAATTGACAGAATTTCATATTGTATATTATTCATATTAAATAATAATCATTTTTAATGAAGATTTTAAAAGTCCCTATGGGAAAACGTAAATGAAAACACTTTTTCAGAAACAAACACACTGAAAAAGTGCACAAGAACAGCTACAATCTATTGTTTGTTAAGGTGTTATTTATCATTTATCACAACAGGACAGTACCAGTTTGCATATAATGCAAGATATTTTGCTTGTGATAAGAAAATAATTATGTTTGAAACAGCATGAGGGTGACAGGAAATGATTTTTGGGGAGTTATTGTTAATGTATTTTTTGCTAATATTTGAATTTTTGAAAAAGTGTTTGTATTTGCTCAAGGGGTCTTTTACACCAGCACCATTCATGTACTACTTTTTTCATGCACTTATTTATGGATTACTCTCACCTTTTACTCATTCACAGGAATGGCACTTAGCTTGGTCCAAGGAAAAGTGTGTTCTTTTATCGGGTTTCTAATAAAATAAGCAAAATGCACAAGCAGCCATTTAAAACAATTTTATCGCAGAAGCCTAATTTTGGACAAGGCCAGAAGAGCAGGGGTTTCCTCTCTCCACTTTAAACTTAGATTAGTTATGTAACATGTATTTCATCTTCTCATGCCAAATCCCACTCACCATTGGCCAAGCTCATTTGCCTCCCCTGCTTACCACATAACTTTTCAGATATAGTTTATTTACACCCAACAGAGAGCCCTCCATTTTCACTGTAATGTTTGAGGAAGAGGCCTCTGTACTGTCCCTTTAAGAGGGAATCCACTGGCTACCTCATTTTCTACATCATGTGAATGGAAAGTTTCACAAGTGCTCATAAAAGCAGCCTTGATCCATAGCGCCCTCATGTGGACATCAGTCAACTAGCACTTTCTTTGTTTAAAGCTATAGTAATAACTACTAATACCATTCTAACGTCTCATGTAGAAATACGTTTATTTAGATGGGTTTTTAAGGTTGTGAATGTTTCTTTAATTTGTGTTACAGTGACTTAAAAACAATTCATATTTTAATTAATATATCTAATGCATAATCCTACCCTGTAAATCCATCACTGTCGTCACTTTCTTTTGTTGTCAGTGGTGATTATTGTGGATTGCTGAAGGTGACGTCAATGTAACAGTGCAAGTCTGTGGTGTTAGATGTGAACTCTTGCGATTGGTTGTTTGTGGAGGGTGGGATGAAGAATAATTGTCGCTCTGTTGGCTGGTTGATTCCTAACATGAACCTTTGTCTTCCTCTTGAGGGTCACAGACGAACCTGAGAGAGTCTGCAGATCTCCGGTCACAAGGTGAGTGTTTTTAAATACTTTTAAGTACACAAAAATGACTGAGGAAGTAACACAAGCCACCCGTCCTCCAATTCTGGACCATCTTTTTCATTGCAGAAAACAAACAAACAGCTCAAACAGAAGAAAGACAGAAAATAGGTAGAGGAAAATGAACAATCATAGCATGAAACGATCACCCAGATAGATGATTTAATGTTATTTGCTCAGAAAAAAAACATCAAATAAAAACTTCCTCATAAGATTTTAACTCTCTGTTACTTCTTCTTAGCTACAGATACAACAACAAAAAGTCAGGCTAAAAATTACAGGTAATTTCTAGCATGTGATCCGTGCCATGGCAGATCAGACTGATCAGAATGTGATTGCATTTTGTTAATTATATAGAACTGTGTACTGTGTGCATCAAAACTAGCTTAGATGTATGTAGATTTTGTTTAGATCCGTACCTGTCCTTCCCTTTACCTTTCCATATTCACTGACAGTGGTTGGCTATTGCATTATTTGGAAAGTCACGTTTCAGTTTTTTAACATGGATGTTTGAATGACATTTTTAATTATTAATGTCAAAATAGTGTATGTACTTTGAATGCAGTTAACATTCAGTTGAGATTTATATTTAGGAATAATGTGTGTAGTGCATGACAGGTGATGTATGGCTGCACAGGTATCTGTTCTGAGTTTTGTTAATTTCGGCATCATAAACATACAGTAGTGCTCTATCCAATAATTTTGCTTGATTATTATTATATTTTATCCCTATATCTGTATGCGCCCATTAATTTAAGTATGAATGTTTTTATACACTACTGCTCAAAGTTTTGGGGTCAGTCAGAAAAAAATAAATAATGAAAAGAAAAATAATAGCATACTTTTATTCAGCAAGGATGCATAAATTGATGACAAGTGACTGTAGAAACATTTATAATGTCTTAAAATAAAATGTCCTGTTTCAAATAAATGCTGTCCTTTAAATTTTATATTCAGTGTAAATCAGCATATTGAAATAATTACTCAAAATCATGTGACACTTTAAACCTTAAAGGCACAATATGTAAGATTGTTGTAATAATATATCCAAAAACCACTTGCACAGTGTTATATATTTCATGCAGTTGTGTATTTGCATTATCTCAAAAGTTCTGTAGGATTTGTACATTTAAAGAAATTCCAGATTTAAATAATGAACCGTCCCTGTTCATTGTCGCCTATCAATGACGCAACATCCATGCTATCCTATACTACGGCAACAAGTGTGGACAAATGCGGAAGTGGTAGTTATTTACTGTGCATTTCCATATCATGGATCATGATTACACTCTCCACAATCCCAAAAAATGTAGATGTATACAAACTGAGGCAAGAAGATATTGGAACAGTTAATGAAATAAAGCGAGAACAAATTTCGGCGTGGCGTTTGCGAAATGGAAAGAGCATTGCGAAAACCTCGGACTGGACAGAGACTCCGTTCTCGCATGTTTTTTAAGCAAATATATATTATTCATTGTGCAAGTAATAGTCATGTACAGGTGGTTAGGTGATTAAACAGATATAAATGAGCTTTTCATCCGTGAACATGATTTGTGAAAACAACATCTCCCAGTGTTCCACGCTCCGTCATTGCATCATCGAACTTCACCTCTGTTATTGTTTTAAAAATGCGACCTCTAGTGGCAAAAACTTACATATTGTGCCTTTAATTAAAGATTGCTGAAAATTCTGCTTTACCATCACTGGAATAAATTACATTTGAAAATATATATCAAAAGAAAAAGAAAAAAGGATATTAAAATTGTAATAATATTTCACAATATTACTGTATTTTTGATCAAATACTTGCAGCCTTGGTGAAACGTCTTTCAAAAACATTAAAAATGCATATGTAACAGACCCAAAACTTTTAAATGGCAGTGTATGTCTTGAATTAATGGCATTCACATTTTATTCAGGCCTTCCCAAATGTTCTCCAGGTTTTTCTGATAGTCACACTTAATTCGAATAATGCTCAGATTGTAACTGTTTTTAAAATTGGTTTTATTGTCCTGAAGAACTCCAGTGTCTCCTGACAGGTAACAGGTTTTAGTGTTTATCTGATCATTTAATCTTTCTTCTTCTTTTTTTGATTGTAGAAGATTGTTGTTTTAAGACTTTTTTAGGATGTTTATTTCAAACTACTTAGTTATGATTTCATTGGTAACACTTTACCACAGGGTGCAGTTAACAGTTAACACATTACATATCATAAACTAACAATAAATGATATGTTTAAAACAGGTGTTAATCAAAATTAATGTTATTTGCTATAGTTAAAATGTAGTTTAAATGTAATATGAGCTGACATGAATCATCAGTATATTGAAAATTAACATTAATCTACATTGTTAAATGTAAAAGAAAAAAAGCTGATGTTGCCCAATGCTCTACCCAAGGTAAACAACAACTGTACTATAAAGTGATAAAGTGTTACCTTTTTAAATAATGTCACAGACTAGTAGTCCACAGAGTTTAGTCAGTCTCTATGAAGATTAATCATTTGCTTTTACATATTTCTAATATATTTCTCTCTTGTCCCCCCTCCACCCTCCATCCACACATTCACGTCACCGCCCACCCCTTCATTTCACCTCCTCCTCCCTCCACAGTCGCTATCTATCTGGGTATCAAAAAGCGACAGAGCCCCGGACCCCCCGATGCGGCTGGGATGTGAAGGTGCGGAGCCCGCGGGACCCGGCCGAGGTGGTTCTGGCTCTGCGGGAGGCGGCGCAGGGCTGCGGTTGCCAGGTCCACCAGGCCGGGCCCTTCCTCCTCTCCTGCACCCACGGAGCCGCCGGCTCCCGCGTTGCCTTCGAAGCGGAGGTGTGCCAGCTGCCCAACGGCCCCGCCGAGACCAGCGGTGTTCGATTTAAGCGCCTGTGGGGGGCACCGCTTGCCTTTCGGGACATCGCCACCAAAGTGTCCAAAGAAATCGAACTATGAGGGCAAGAGGGGGTGGAGGGCAGGGACAAAAGCATGGGACAGAAAGATGGGATGAGTGAACGTAGCCCCGCCCACACCCCCGCCCCCTCTAATCCTAAAAAGACTGGCACACATACATTAAGAACTGGGCACCTGCTCACACAAAAGCCCTGCTGAAGGAACTCCCTTTACCAGGCCTGTTTTGCCGCTGATTTACCTGGTATCTTAGCCATGTTGTTTTTTTAACACCCATTTTTTTGTCACATGTTCACTCTGTACATTGTCATTCCTTTTTAACTGCTGCTATTTAACTCATTTTTTGGATTTCTTATCTTCCGCTATGCTGGCGGGAAGAGTATGTTTCATTTTATCCTTGTTTAAATAACCATATTCACATAAAACAAGTGTGAAAACCACACCATTTCGAACCGTAGACAACATGCGGAGCCGCTGACAATGCAAGTGCTGAAAGTGATAGTGTTTTCTCCTCATTTTTTTTCTTTTTTATGATCTTGTTGGTCGTCAAACTTGCCAGTGATGCAGGTTGAGTAGGTGATGTCTGCTTTCCTGAGCCTCTTTGTTTTTAGATTCGTCATATTACATGGTCACACCGTAGCACTTTAGGGCTGAGTGAGCAACCATCACCTGTTTAAAAGCAGTTCTCCCTTCAAATGGTGCAATTTATCCTGTTGAGCCAAGTCGAGACACAATGCTCTTTGTGTTGCTCTTTTATGTGTTACGCTGATGAGAAACCTCTGTTATCTTGCCGGAAGTGCTGAATGGCCACAAACAGACTGTTGACTTTGTTTATCTCTGATTTGACATCTTAAGTCTTCATCGTCAAGATTGGAATATGTCTGAGCTGTGCAATGTGAGAAAATGCAAGAATGATTAATACAACATTTGTCTGAAATCCTGTGATTTGTCTGTCTGTTTATTTTGTTCAGTTCTAATCTTATAAGATTATATATTAGTATATTGGGAATATATAAGAAATACATAACAATAAAGATTTTATTATCTTGAATTATTTGCTTTTTGGAAGCCAAATCATACTCATTACATATGGCCAAAATATTGGCACCCTTGGTAAATATGATCAAAGAAGGCTGTGAAAATTAATCTTCATTGTAAATCCTTTTGATCTTTTATTTAGAAAAAAATCACAAAAATCTAACCTTTCATTGGATTAAAAGAATTAAGAATGGGGGGATATATCATTGAAGATTAAAGAATTCTTTTTCTCTAATAAAATATACCAGCTCTTAACATTTTACAATTTGTTCTTTGATCTTTTTCTATATGTTCATTTGAGTAATTATCTAAACATATTGGCCTTTGTACCAGCAATTTCTATTAATTTACTGCATTACAGGTTGAATATATATATATATATATTGTAAGATTTGCAAATGTTCTAATTGCTTCTAATCCAAGCAAATGTGCTCTGGCTTCATAATAACTGAAGGAAATGACAAACCATAGTTTAACTGTTGTTGACAGTGGTGCTATTCTGCACAAATTACTCATATTTTATTGTTTACTGTAACTTTGGGGTCAGTTTAGCTGACTAGATTCAAGATAGTGTGCATAAACTTCCAATTATTTTTGTTCAGCTTTGAAAATCCTCAATGGATCCCCCACAATTATATTATACATTACATAGATATATACATTGTTTCCAGCAGTGTCTGGAAGCACACATCATGACTTATCAAGAATGTGAAGACTTAAAACACAGTTTGATTGTTACATGGGGCTGTTTTATTAACTTTGTACAACCAAAAAAAAGTTTAGGTGAATACAACATAGCTAGAGTTTTCTAGCTATGTGGAGGTTTGATCCCAGGATGTTACAGGAGGAACAGGAAGATAAGAAGGAAAAGTGCAGGAAAAAGAAGACAACAGGAAAGAAAGGAAAGAGAAAAAAAAGTAGGAAAAAAGGGAGCAGGGTGGAGTGTCTCTTGGAAAAGGTCAAGATGGCATGACTGCTTAAAAGAACAAATAAAAAAAGAAAAGCACTTTTGCCATTTTACTTCTGGGCAGGGATCATGTCATCGATGGACTCGCCCTTCTCCAGTTTCTTTTCCATTTCAACCATGAGCTTCACACCATCGACCACCAGCTGCACCTGCTGCACCTCGGAGGAGCCCAGACGGTCAGCGTTGGAGATGTCGAAGACACCACCGACAGAGGCCGTGTCTACACCACCTGCATAACAGAAGCACAAAGAGTCTCTCAAAACGATGGTCAAACTCTAACTCTCTGCCATGTTAGACATTCAGCAATTTCCAGCCCACCTGTGCCACGCTTCTGAAGACGCAGTCTGGTCAGGATCTCCTCAAATTTGGCATGTGTGCTGAGTTTGGGCAGCTTGACATGGACGCCACCGCGCAGGCCGGTACCCAAGTTAGAGGGGCAGGTCAGGACGAAACCAAGATGCTCGTTCCACATGAAACCGTGGTTGTGCTTCTTGAAGACGTCTTCAATCTGGATATACAACAATCAGTCAGGCCTTTGGTTGCTTATCTTCGCATTAGACGACTGAAGGATTATTAGTAATGGGGTTTACCTTCTGCAGGCCGACGCAGAACCTCTTGAAGACCTCCTTCATGTTGCCGCCCTTCTGCATGGAGATGACACGCAGGTGATCCTCCTCGTTCACCCAGACCAGGAAGGTCTTGTTCACATTGTGCCAGATGCCTCTTGCGTCAGGCCAGTCGCGAGCCATGCCAGCAGCCAACAGCAGGGGGGACACGGGCTTGTCAAACAGGAAGTGGTCAGCAATGAGCTGCTCCTGTTCCTTGTCAGTCATGTCTACCAGAGGGTAGTACTTGCCCTTGAACTCGCCATCCAGGCTGTTCAGAGCTGTGAGAGAAACGTCAGTAAGACCATGCACGTTGCTTTGTGGATGTCAGAACATAAAGTCAGTGAGACTCACCCTCAATGGACAGCTTCTCCACAGCTCTACGCTCACCACGGCTGTTGGTGGGAGGCAGGGTGAATCCCTTGATGCTGCGGCCGGTACGCACACGGCTGCTCAGGACGTAGTTGGGGTCAAGGTCATCACCACCCTGCACACAGGTAATCATCAGCAACAGTAGAGTAAAACAACCATGAAACTGTAAAGAACTTCAGCGTACCTTCAGGTTCTCCCAGTTCAGATCAGTAGTGTGCTTGTCGGTGGCCTTGTAGCCACTGTGACGGTCAGAAATGATGGGGTCGAACAACTCCTTGAAGACTTCGTAGGACTCCTCATCACCAGCAACACAGCCGACGGTCATGATGAAGGGATGGCCTTGAATTGGAATCAAAAGGTAGTGCTCTATGTATCTTCTAACTAAAAAATAGCTTGAGGTATCTCGAGAGATTGGCCATTATGGGGAATGTGTTCAGACATGTTCTGCTTACCAGGGTTGTCCACACCGGTCTGGATGCAGTCATCCAGGGTGAATCCACTGGGGGTTGACTTGCTCCTGAGCTTGGTGTAGATTTCCTTAGTCAGGACCTTGGCCATGTGGTTGTTGTGCAGGGAGAGGTCAGGGTACTCCTCATCCACAGCAAACTTCATCTTGTAATCGTTGTTGCAATTCTTAGTCATGATTGCACTTTTCCGGCGATCTGCTGATAGACAAGTAGTAAGATAAATTGGCAAAGTACTTACTATGTGCTTTGGAGAATCTGCAAATAAATCTGCAAATCTTGTCTGCAGAGCTGTTGTTAAGGTGGACAACCAGGAACATTGTCTCAGACCTAGGTGTAGCTTGCTCATTAGACTCAAGAAAGAACAACACTGAGGTTTATGACCGACTATCCATTTGCATTCGGTCAAGAATAAGCAGCGCTAGTTTCCAGATTAAGATGCCAGCAGTTGCAGACAAGGTTAATGCATACTATATTTTGTGTCCCAAGTAAACTTCAGTCTCCTAGTAACAAAATATGCTGCTATGTCTAACCAGCACCTCATATTTCTACATGGAGTGGTGGTTGAACAGCTCGCATGCTTATATGCATCAGACAGCAGGTGATATTTTTAGCATGGGTGCCAAACTCACTCCTGTCACTCAAAGCAGATAGCACATTCACCTCTCTAATTTCTGCTGGGGGTGGAGCAAGCACACTCGATCCCATAACTGGTATTACACCCATGCATAATGTAATTAACAAAACTTTAGAATTTATATCAAACGCTGACATTTTACGATAATGATAAATGATTTATGATAAATCATCTAATTCTAATCATATTCACAGCTTTTGCATACAGTTGCATTCATACAAAAAGAATGCAATATCTGAAGTATTATAGACTTAAGTAAAATGCATCAGCTATAAATTCCCCCACATGACATGACCTTGCTCCGAATTACAGCTGGTGTCAAACGCACAAACAGATCATTCCTGCCATAGACCGCAAATCTACTCCAGACTTAATAGCTTTCCAGTGCATTATGAATCTTTGACGGTTATGAGGCAAGGACAAGCTTTTTAAAGGTTTGCCATGAGCAAAGCAACTTTAAAAACATGAGCATTTATAATACTCCAACAAGCAAAAGAGTAATTCCAGAGGAATCCAGATATTGTGCATCAGGGATCCGGTCAATAATGAGGTTTCATTAACTATTATGGGGAAATATTTTCTAAAAAGGTTTCTTATTACGTCCTTTTTTGCTGAAGTTTTTCATGATTCATCAAGTACCCCATATTCCCACCCTTGTAAAATCTCTGAACCGTAGCTGAGTTTACCTGTATGGGAGAAAAGGTAACAGTCCTTGGGATCAGATCCTGTTCACCAAGCCAATGTAGGGGTTGCCCAACTTTGCAAGATGTCAGACCTTGGTTTATATACCTCGATGTTTGCTCCCCATTGGTTGCTCGGCTTATGCATGCTTGAGCCTCATTGGACAGCTGCGGCCCTTGATAGGGGTTTCAGGTTCTAAAAGGAAAGAAGCTACATCACAACACCCGAGACGAGGAGACAGCTGTCCCCACCCCCTCACAGTGGCCCGTTCTCGCTCTTGTTCAGTTATGAAATAACTTGAACACACTGTAAAAGCACAATTTTTGTTAAAATTGGTTTGATATGATATTTGCATTATTTATGCTAAAACTAATTCTTTACTTATGAAGTAGTATACATTAATGATTATTCTCACTAAGGCAGTAGTTGCCCCGGTATGTCTTGTAAGATATACTTTGCATAAGAGAAGGCATCATGTGTCCCTTGAGGTAAAGACAGTCCGTACTGTACCCAAGTAGTGTTCTCAGTGTCCACTTAGAGAACTGTACTGATACAAATATGCAACTATGAGATGTTTTTGGTAATTATACCTATGTGAGAATATGTGTATATGACATTTTGCATAATCATGTGATTGGTTTGCGAAGGACATCACACAATCCTGTGCATATAGTTTGGTAGTTATCAATCTGAAACCAGCGTCCTGTCTAAATAAAACGAATTCTTCATTGCGGAGAGCAAAAAACAGCTGCCTTTGGACATATCCACAGCATGCCTTATCTTGGAAACAAACCAACAATCCCAATGGAACACACTGGAGTTTTCTTTAGAATAAGTAAAACACAACTGTGCATCCTTTGGTTCATTTGTGGTTCCCTCCCTGGGAAATGCTTCAAGAGCACATGACTGAGCATGTGACAGGTGGGTGGAATATTCAGGAACCTTGTTGAGAAAAAAAACATCAGTGAAGGGACAGGTTTGTCAAAGTGTGTGTACAATACAGAAATAAGGAGAAGGACAACTCAACCATCCCTCCTTACTCTATATTAATACCCAGGGTCCGATTTCAGAGTTACACCCTGTCTGTGTGTCCCAGTGTGACAAAGTTAGTTTAACCATTATCCACTTCTTGTACGAGAAACTGCCAGATCGCATTTGTATCTAGACACTGATGTGATCTAAACTTCTATTTTTATTTTATTTTTAAGTACAAAGACAGATCAAAATGTCCTATTTTGCTAATGCCCAAATGTCTGCAGTTAAAAAAAAAGCATTGTTTGTATGCTGTTTTGCAGAAAAGCCTTTGGATTTGGTGGAGAAGTCAAGGGCTAAAAGGGGAAAGGAAAAAACTCTCTGTTCCAAAATTAGCAGCCATGCATCCAACACCATAGCATGCCTAGCAGTGAGAGAGAACAGTTACCAGCAGAGAGTGGGGGGGTCCCCATGAACAGAGAAACCCCCTTATCTCATAGCAGCATACACATATGTCTTTTAGGAAATAATAATAAGGGGTAAGGGGCCGCTGTAGAGTCTACATGCGATGTAATTTGATGTAGAGAACCTTCTAAACATTAGACCTAGGGTTGTCTACAGCTGTTTGGACAGAGAGGTTATAATGGCACCTTCTTTGGACCCCATGCGTAGGGCATGACCTCTGAAAGCTCTCAAAAATACAGCCACAGTCTTCCAGTTGGTTCTGAGAACGGTTTCATCCCTGACTCTAAAAGATAATGAACCATGCAAATAATAAATGCCTTGAAAATAAGAAGTTTTTGCACTTGCCAATACCTGTCTGCTCGTTGTTGTATAACTCAACAGTCAGCTGAGTACCTTGAGATATATTTAGCTGAATTTGTATGACCGTCTCCTGCTATCAGATAGCTGTTATATTTAAGGATTGTACGATGCACATGCTTTCAAACTAATTTACATGTGACATAAATATTCAGATTGTGTTTGGTCTCCACTTCTGGTTTTTAAAAGTTAACAACCCAGCCAAGTTGCTGAGGCCCAGTCTGATGAAACAAGAGCTGTCAGCTTTATTCCAATTGGTCTTACATAAGAGGCAGAGATGGGACCTGTCCAGCGACCCCATGACAAAAGTGTGGGACTGATGTTGATGTGTGACCTTCATATATTTCCTACAAATAGGGTAAAAATTTGTGTCTGATTACTTTTTAATTTTAGTTAACATAACATGAATCTAGCATTAAAAAATGTACATTAAAATTGTGATTTTGGCCTATCTTTTCTCAGAGGGCTTGGCTTTTTCAACTGTATCCAATAATTAAAATCATCCAATAATTACATAATTCTGATATAATTTATTGCAATTATATTAAATTAATTGTAATAATAATAACAATATTTATTACCTGCTACCATTCTATTTTTCCCTCTAGCTTTACTGTATAAAAAAAAATCATATTCAAATTCATTTATGCACATAAAATGCAAATATGATACCACACATGTGGTGTGTTTTCTAGTTCAGCAGTATGCATCTGTAAATCTTAGCAGAAAAAAAACATTGCTGTCATTGAGTCACTGTTTAGTGCTAATGTGCCAGATATATTCTCCCTTTGCTTTTACTGTAGGTCAGTTTTTCATAAAAAGCTGAGATTTACTTGAGATTCTGAGCACCTATGTGCACATCTGCTGCAGTCTCTTCCGTTGAAATCAGAGTTGGTCAGCTGGCTTACTCTACAGGCACTATGTTTAGTGCTAGGTTGCAAGGTTGTCCCTCTCCCCATGCCCTCTCGCCATATTGAATTGCACTGACTCAGTTATGAGTCCCTCGTTTGTCCATCCCTCCCTCTGCC
>JAUMHE010000067.1:9632093-9672738 GCA_032359235.1 Enteromius mattozi
ACTGCCATTTGTGTTAGCCTTGCCTAACCTTCATTAAACCTTTCTAAACTTACCTGCTTGTCTGCCTCATCCATGCACGAGCGTTACACTAGTACTCATACATTAGGTACGAGTGCTTTTTTATTAGAAACTAGTGCTTATTCATTAGATACTAGTATTTATTCAAAATGTTAACTCTACTGTAGCCATTTGGACTAGTCATAACATAAGATGAGTATAAAAGCAGATATGACTTGTTTCTTTTATTGACAAAAGCAAAACAGTTTTTATTGTGATTGTACACAAATAAAATAAATATTTAGAATAGTTTCGAACAATGTCTTATTCATGAATGAGTATTGTAAGCTGTTTCCACTTTTATAAGGAAAAAAAAAATCAAGTGATCCTGCTGCCGCCACACACAGTTGCGCATTAGTAACTCGACATCTTCAGAACAAAATTAATACAAAGTAACATCAAATTAAGAAATATATGTTTGAGAGATAACTCATCTTTTTTCCCCATATATAACATTTTAGACACAATAAAATAAATATGATTTATGCGCTTTGAACTAGTCTACAGAGAAATGGATAGATAGATTGCAAGTTAATGCAAGTAACTGCCGCCAGTGTAGGACAAGCATACATCCAGACTCTGACTCTGAATACTATTTTAATGTTAGACTCAGTATGATCCTATCTCAGTCGTTTTCATATTAGAGGAAAGATGAGTTGGAGCTGCTTCAGAGCAGAGAGAGTGAAACAGAGACAAGCAATAGATAGTCCCTTAATTTGTTCATGGTTGTTTATGCATTTTCGGATACAGTAGTTAGTTTGAAAAAAAAATTGTTTAACCGTGGAAATTAAGTCACACATTATACAATTTATTTTTCCACACACATTTTACTTTATAAAATTAATCTCTGAAATCTTGGTGATCATAGTAGTAGCCCCTTTTTTTTTTTTTTAGAATTTATTATTATTAATTATTTATTATAATTAACTTATCCTGGATTTTCCATCACCATAGTCCCTAAACAAAAAATATATCCCATGTAAATGCTGAAAATGGGATTCAAATCGAATCCCCCCACTTCTCATACCAAAGTTACACTCTTGTGTACAGAAAACCTGTGTTTTTTGCGGGGTTTTTTGTGTTTATGATTTATGATTATGTATTTTTTTCCAAGCAAATAAAATGTTTGTCTGAAAACTGTAAGGTTTGGATTTTGTGTGCAAATTGAAAAAGTACTAGTATCTATTAAGTTCAGGATATCTCTGGTCTAAAAAGTTACTAGTAACTAAAAAATAAGAACTAGTTCTATTTTGTCTTAACAAGGAGAGTATAATTAAGTACTAGTCACTATTCAGAACAGAGGTAGTATCTAATGAAAACGTACTAGTATCTAATGATTAAGTACTAGTAACTTTAGAAAAGACACTAGTACCTAAAGAATAAGCACTACTTAAAGAATAAGCACTAGTAGTTAATGAATAAGCACTAGTACTTAATGGAAAAGATACTAGTATCTAAAAAATAAGTACTGGTAACATGGAAATGGATACTAGTGCGGTTTATAGATTAAATGTTAAAATGGCTTGCCATACAGGAGGAGGGCAGGAGGACGCCTGAAGTGAATTCACACAGGCACACGTTGGTTTTTGTGATTTATGGGGACTTTCCATAGGTGTAATGGTTTTTATACTGTACAGACTGTATGTGGTATTGTCCTACACTGACCCTACATCTAAACCTACCCCTTACAGGAAACTACAGGCTTTTATTTTTTTCAAAAAACACCATTTAGTATGTTTTGTAAGCCTTTTGAATTACAGGGACACTGAAAATGTCCTCATAAATTACCTTCATATTGTAATAACTATGTCATACCCATATCATTATGCAAATTTGTGTCCTCATAAACCACATAAACATGCACACACACACAATGCTTTATGGTGTTTATCTGTTTTAAGTGTTAAAGTGCAAACTTGTATAGACAAATGCCCCCTTAGTGCTAGCTTCCTCCCTCAGTTATTTCTTTGTAGTCTAATTAAAGGAACAGTTCATCAAAAGTTTATTTTTTTACACTATTAATCGTAAACTCATTTTCATATGTTTGGAGCTCTGTTATGGCTTTTTGTCATCCGTTTAACTCTCTCTCTCTCACACACACACACACACACAAAGAAAACATTTTAAAATAATGTCAAAACTCTTTTCCATGAATAAAAGTGTCAACGTTCAGTTTCAGTCTTTGAATACAGTGTATATGCAATAGACCATATTTATGATATTTTATGGTGTTTTGTCCTTTCTGAAGCTTGACAGCCCAGTCCCCATCCACTTACATTATATGGAAGAAAGCAGCTGAAACATTCTGGTAAGTTTCTTCTTCGGTGTTTTACGGAAAAACCAAAGTTGGATAGATTTGGAATGACACGACAATGACGAAAAGAAGATATTTAGTGGTGAACTCTTCCTCTACCTTCAGGCCACTCAGCATAACAAGTGCTTGACAATGTCTTTTCCCATGCTGATGCTGCATTGACTCATGGGATAGACAAGCCCTACCCTGTTGTAGACCTGTCTCAATAATAGTCTTAAAACAAAGCAAATCATGTTGCATAAGCACAGAAACAATGTTGTAATATCCCTTTACTGGCAACGAAATACCACTAATCATTTTCAATAATAAATAGTATAACAAATAATAAAAGACGTACAAATCAACAAATAATATAAGACGTACATACTGTAAGGATTAAATATTTGTCAAAGACTTATTACTGTAAGTTAAAATGTTTAGCAAAAAATACTTTGTGGCTATAATTGGTTTTATGTATTTTTAAGTTACATTTATTATTTAATGTAGATAATAATCATTTTAAAATGAATTAAAAATGGTGTATCAGAACTGTGTATCATCTTTCCAAAGAAGCAAATGAATGACTGTGATGTGATGAGTCTCTGTGACGGACAGACAGATCATCAGCACACTTGAAGATAAAAATGCAGAGGCGAGCACCTATAAAGACACTGAAAACAGCAAAGAGAACCAACTCTTATTAAATTAATTTTCGCCAAATTGGAAAGATTTGTTTGACAGGACTATGAGCCGAGTTGATCTCAGACTACAAATATGCACACAAGGCCCTTTCCAACCATCCTTTAAAACAGGTCTCTGTTTTATGGCTCTGTGGGTTTAAGCTCTAGTTAATGTTAAAATCAACGACTACCTCTGGAATTATTATCAGACATCCAACATTCACAGACCTGACGTTTATAACTTTAACACACACTCAACACACCGCAGTCTAACCCATTTTTAGCTTCAGTATTCAGTGTTTTGAATTAAACCTTTGAGCTTTTCCTGTAAATTTCAACATGATTTCACTTGATGTATCATAGTGATGACCCAGCAGACTGAACGCTATTCCATAATGTCTCATTATCTGTGTGAAAAAGATCTTTAGACTATGATTCAGTGACCTAGAAATTCCCATTACTCTGCTGACAGACAAAACTATAATGGCATAAAACGTCTGTGTCATTTTGTGCAATTGGGAAGTCTTCAGAAAGGTCACAAATATTTGTTACAACACTCAATTTACAGATTACTGCAGAAACCATGTGAGGATTGAGACCATCCTCCTCCACATATAATTTCTTGGAAGATCTAATGCCTGTTCTGCTTGATTTAATCAGTGGTTTAGCACTGGAGGGTTCAGTTGCTGGTCAGCTCTGACGCAAAGGGCTAAAATGACCCCTCAGGTCAACCAGCACCCCCTTTTGAGAAGCCCTCTCAAGTCGTCAATCCATCAAAGATGTTACTGTGTATATGGTATGAATGGGCAGTAAATGGGGAATGCTGAACCAGAGACCAATTTTGCAGGACAATTGACTAGCTAAGTGACCTTACTAGCGGGAATTCTGGGAATTTTGGGATAGGACATGTGGTTTGCATTAGTGCTCTGGAGTGTTTTCACAGTGTTCAGAGCGCAGGCCTGTCAAAAGGCATTCTGGGAGGATGACACACTAAGCTGAGATGGAAAAAGAGCTGTAATTCCACCATGAAATCACACTAGACTCAGACAATTGTGACTTTTACTGATGTGTGGCATATTTTGGATATTCTTATTGTACTTTTTAGCCCTCATCTAAAGAATAAATAACATTGCAGCTTAATAAATTATACTAATTACTGTACAGACAGATTAAAGTAACTAGAGTTTAAAAGTTGGAAGGATGTTGTTAAAGCATGCCATAAACATAAATGGACAGCATTTAAACAGTTGTTCACTAGTTTAGTCACAATACGTTTCCACTCATGGTCTATTTAGTCTGCTCCTCACAAGGACACATGGCTGCCAGTGTGGGCAGTGATTACTATGTAAGATAAGAAAACAATACAAAGGACTGAAATAGAGCAAAAAAGCGACAAATAAAATATTCATGTATTTATCTTTAGCCCAGTCTGAAATTGCTTACTTTAGTTTCATTGACATGTCACAATTGGTGTGATTTACTTCAGCAATTTAATGAGAGCAGACTTGTATGACCCATTTAGTGCAGATAGTTCCCAGAGGGCAGAGGGGCTGCTGTGGGAACTCGGTATACTATGTTTGAATTGACCGCAGTAATTATCATTAAGCAGCTTTTTCACACACTTTAAACACACGCATATCGAGTTGAAATTAGACGTTTGGATGTACATAAATGTAGGGTTTTAAGCTAGAGAGTTTAACTATATGAAAATATAAAATCATAATTACAACAAAATTTATTGGAATAAGATCCTGGCCATAATAATAAGCAATTATTTATTTTTAAAAAGCAGTGTGATTTTAGCTATTTCATTATGACTATTTGCAAACGTTTTCCCCACCCATTCAGATTTTCGGATTTCAAACTTTAAAGCAAATGACTTATTCCAGGCTATTTCTGTCACAAACCAGAGAAATATTTTACATAACAATCTATTTTAATATGTTATTTCCCCTTTATCCACACCAGTGGAATAGGAAGAAAGTGTTTTGAGTGAAAAGGAAGGCTCCACTCGTTGACTCAATGCATTTCCCTGTCTGTTTTTTCCAAAGGAAGCCGGTTTTGTTTTTGAGGTCTCTTAAGCAGACATCTCGTTCCCGCTCCAGTGCCTGGCTCAGATCTGTCTTCCCAAGAAAAATGAGTACTGGGTGGAATTCCTCAAAGAGGGCAGGAAATAGGGTGGAGGGACCAAAGAGAAGGTTGTAGTTGTGTCCACATGGGAATCACAAACATGATGGCTGTAGAAATTTGGCCTGACGTTTAGCACGACTTAATCTCCTAAACAGTTCTAGATTGAGAGCAGGGCCTCCAGTTAAAGTAAATCCAAAAATAGGCTGACAGTAAAATGTTTTATTGGTAGTAGTCTCTGACATTTTGTTTTCCACATAAATACACATAAAAAATAATTGGATGTTGCATTGGCGGCAAATTGAATGCCACTTTATTATTTAATGCCCTGTAAAGTACATTAACATACAATTTTATTTTAGAAATTAAAAGAGCAATTATAATCCTTTTAGATTAATACAGTACATTTACGCAAGCCTCAAAAGTTGAAAAGGTTAAGCCAATGCATCATTCTTATGAAGTTTTAACTTTTCTATTTTCAATTAGTGTTGACGGTAGATATCCGTGACAGGCAGCTGTAGTTTTGTTCTGAGAAAAGCTTTGCATACAGTTTAAAACAAAGGATTTGGGCTAAAATAAGCTACTTTATAAGAACATTATGCAAATTTAGCCTCAGTTTAATCAAGGCCAGTTTCCCCTGCCAAAGAAAATCAACACTCTTGCCACTCCAGTTATAAAAACAGTAGGGTGTGGCGGTACCCTGTATAGAAACGTGTTTACAACAGACTAAATGTAAAACAAAGTAAAACAGGATCTTTTTCTGTGGTTTCTCATTTTAGGGATGCTGTACTGTGATAAATGGACACAATTTTAACTTCAGAGATCTCTCCTCAGTTGACATTGGGGATGAGTGAAGTGCCAAAAAGGTAACCTACATTGCACTTAAAGGGACAGTTCACCCAAAAAAAGTACATTCGTTATCTTTATTATGCCTATCCAAAACCTTAATTAAGAAGGTTTGACTTAATTCTGTGGAAATGCCAAGATAAAGTTTTTTCCCATTCAACGGAGGTCAAAGCTCACCAAAATTTTGGTTACCTACATTGTTCTTTGTTCAGAAGAAGAAATGAATGAATTCAGGTTTGGAACGCCAATGACACACTCTTCATCCTTCTTGCCATACCTTTGTAAACAGTAAAGAGTAAAGAATGTCGTAGACCTGGAATCTAGAGGAAATGACTCACACATACATTCTCACACATATGCATGAAAGAACCATGATACAACCAACACCACTGATTCACCAATTGTTTGAGGTCCTGCTCGTTTTCGATCTGGTATTGCCTTTATTAAATACTTCACTTCACTTACAATGAATGGTTACAAAATGTTACCTTTTGTCAAATATGGACACTTTTCAATTTACAAAGCTGTCGTTTTGCAGAGGCAACCCAAAGACAAACAAAAAAACCCCAAGATACTTCAGAACAGTCATTGAGACATACTGCCTGTTTTAGGGAAAGCGCGACAGAGCTGTGAGAAAACAAAAGAATGACATGATATATATTCAATCAACATTAGCTGTTGCACAATTCAAGTTAATTTACAAACCAGGTGGGAAGAATATGTACTATACACATGTATATATTTATATTTATATATATATATATACACATTCATAAAACTGTTCAATCTGACAGCCACGTTACAAAGAGAAAAAAAAAAAGAGCAGACTGCTTAAGTATAAAAAATAAATTAAAATGATTTCACATGTGACACAAACACAAACAACGGTAGGTCTCATCTGTGGAGTGGCATCAACAGACTAAACACGAATTTGAAGCAGTAGGAATATAAGGGGAATCCATACAGACATGAAAAATGAGCTAACTAGTCTAAGCAGAGAGGAAAGCTAAAATTCTTAAAAATATCTAAATCACTGGTGGGAAACAAATGAAAAGTGAACCGGTGAACAAAGTGGACTAGTTCAGCTCCACCGCAGAAGCCAAAGGGAGTGGCAGTAAATAAAGTCTCCCTAAAGCCAGGTGGAACGAAAATGTCAGCCGGCAAACTCGAGCAGGATGATTTAGTGAGGGTAATGGGTCATAATCCAATGATCATGTTCAGTATAAGCTGATTAAAGTGTTTGTCTTTCGCAACGCCAAAATTAATGTAATTCAGTGTTTCTTGATGTACACACCCATGGAGGTCCTTAAAATGAACATTTTATTTAAACGTTTCTCATTTGGTTTTAAAATAGACATTTACTTTTCATCTTTCTCTCACTAGTACAGATATAATCCCTCCCAAGCCCAACCGTCCAATAGAAATCTATGTGTGAATACTGTGGTGTGTAACCTGGCAAGAATGAATATCTTTAAATATGGGGTATCTGTGACGCCGCACACCTAAAAGTCCTAATGCGGCTTAGTAAAGTTCACTGGCAAAACGGTGACGCTGTGGGGTCAAAGCCTTTGAAAACGTCTTTTAGAGAGGCATTGTCCTGTTCAGCCACATCGGGCTGTGCGGGGCTATTGCCGCCAAACGGGCTGCCAGTGCCGCTTGGCTTGTTGGCCTGCTTTACCATGGTGAACAGTGTGGATACAGGAAGATTGTGGACTCCGGCGGGCTGCTCTGATGGACCAGCAGGGCCCTGACCAGCTGCGGATGGACCACCTGCGGCAGGGGCCCCTGCAGCAGTCCCTGCATTGGGCGAAGGTGAAGGTTTGGGTCGAGGGCGGTTGTAGCTGTTGTAGCGATCCGTAGACTGCTCCGTCGAGCTTTTCTCTGGTTCTGGCTGGTCCAGTGCAGACTTGCGCACAAACAGGGGCTCTTTAGATTTGGGTTTAGATGAAGCCGCCGTACTTTCACTTGACTTGGGCTCCGGGGGAGGACTAGTGTTTCTAGAGGCCCCTGAACCCTCGGCTTTGTCTGAGCCCTGAGTCCGAGGGTCATACAGACTGATGCCGCTAAGCACGCTACTGCCGCCGCCGCTGCTCCCTACGCCACCAGCTCCCACGCTTCGAACTGACCCTCCTGCTGACAGCAGCCGAGGGTCATAGGGTGCGATGGTGGGACTGGAGGAAGGTGGAGATAAGGAGGCAGCTGGGGGAGATCCTTGAGGAGCAGATGCCTCCAAAGTGGACTTGAGGGCTGATTTTTGTGGCTGGAGTCTGGGATCTGCAGGGGCTTTTCGTGCCATGCGAGGATCAATGGGTTTCTCGGCAGAGACAGTCGGAGGTGACGAGATTCCTGTAGAAGCACCTTGAGAAGGACTGGATGAAGAGGCGTTGACTGTTTTGAGGATGCGGGAGAGCAGTTCAAAGTCTGGTAAGGAAGAGGAAGACTGATTCGGCTGCTCAGCAGGAGGAGCAGCAGGAGGGAGAGAAACAGATTGATGAGGGGGCTGTGTGCGTGACAGACGAGGATCCATGGCGGTAACTGGAGGGATCCCAGGGGGCAGTGGGAGCAAGTCTTGTTTAGGAATCGGAATAGGGATGAGGTCTTCAGGACTCCACAGCACTGCCTTAGAAAATGAAGGCTTGCTCAGTACTACATCCTTTTTGATGTGGCTGAACTGCTGTAGTTGGGAGCGGGGATCACGCAAAGCCATGCCCATTAAAGGATCAAGGGGAATGGGCACGGGCTTGTCCCTCAGCATCCTCTCACCTTCCTCTTCTTCATTACTGGCTGGGGCGGTCAATGGTGGGGGTTTGTACACAAGTGGGGGCTCGGGTTTAGGAGCATGGGCGGCTGCATGCCGGGCAAGACGGGGGTCTGAAGGGGTGGGAGATAGAGAGGATGAAGCACTGGCTTCGGGGGCCTGAGAAGAGTCTGTGCTGCGGGATAGTCGTGGGTCTCGTGCTAGCCGGGGGTCTGCTGGTCGACTGGGTGCCTGTGCAGGCTGAGACTTTTGTAGTCGAGGGTCACTGGGAGCTCCGTCCGGCTTGGCAGGGCCTTGGGTCTGTGTTTGTTGCCGCAAGGTTTTAAGAATGGAAGTGACACTGCCACCACCATCTTCATCTTCACTGGAATACCAGTTTGCTGAATCTCCTGAAAGTAAATGGAAGTTTCAGAGATCAATGCGACTTTCTTTTAACTGGCAGTCTCATCTGAAAACATCAGCCTCTGTAAGTTTGCAAGAAAGCACCATCTAGTGGAGGGACAAGATTTTTTTTGTGGCAAGATTGCACAACTCCAGGCCAGAGGATGTTTACAGTATTATGAGGTCCTGGGCAGGGTCAAGCTTTGAGCAGAGCCCTTGAAATGTCTCCTTCCCAGAAATAGCCTTGGCAACATATACATTTGAAGTTAGCGCTTTGAAAACCTCAACTATTTGTATGACAAAAATGTAAAAAAAAAAAAAAACCGCTTGCTTGTAAAGTACTTTGGTAAAGAGTGAACATTCTTGTATAAAAATAATACATGTTGATTTGCAGAAATTATACATCATGAAATTTAGTATTAAATGCTGCAAGCAAAGGCAGTATTTTTCATTAGTACCTTCATTCTCCCTCTCAGTTCCTCCTCCTTCGGCCAGTCTCCTGGCTCTCTCCTCATCCTCCTGTTGTTTCTGCTGGAGTCTCATAAACAGCGCACGCTGCGCTGGGGGCAGGAAATCTGGCACTGTTATCCCAGGCTGATTAGGCGGGCCTACATTAGCTGCACCCTCTATGCTTCCAGAGTTCTGGTTCCCAGGTGACTGATCATTGAAGTTTCCACCACCCACACCTTGAAAGTTGTCACCTGTACCGGGAGGCGAAGAATGGGGCTGAATACTAATCTCTTGTTTCAGAAGCAGAACAGAATAGGACAAGCAGCTCACATCAGCTGGTACAGCACGGTGCGGGGACATGTGTCTTACTCTCAGGCAATGCATGTACTGATAAAAGGTAATTTGGCTAAGTTAAAATACAAAATGAACTCACCATCTCTTCCACTTCCATCTATCGACATGGCTTGCTGTTGCTGGTAGAAGTTATCATAAAAGTTACTACCAGATGGTCCACCACCTGGAGGCATCATGCCTGGGTTTGGAGGTCCATCTCCCTGGCCAAAGTTCGGCATCATTGGCAGTCCTGTGCCCATTGGTGGAGGGCCTTGATTCATGTTAGATGGACCCATCGGAGGCATATCATGAGGACCGCCCGGACCCATGTGTCCTGGTGGTGGGACCCCAGGAAAGCGAGGTGGAGGTGCACCTGGGGGACCTGCAGGAGGACCCGGAGGTCCCACAGCACCTGCAGCAGCATTGCCAGGACCTGGTCCTCTGTAAAGAGTGCATCTGTGTCAATATGTGCTGTATTCGGCTAGTAAGTAAACCAAAATGACATGACAGAAAGGTAAAGATAGCTAACCTGACACCCAGTTTTTGTGCAAGCTGGCCTGTGGGCTTGACCACAATCTCAAATAATGAAGGAATCTTCTTTCCAGCATTTCCTCCACAAGCAGGTGGTGGACCCATAGGTGGCGGAGGACCACCGTTGGGGTTTGGTGGCCCTTGGAAGGTGCTTCCATCTGGGCAGGGAGGAGGGGGGCCTGGGCATGGCCCAACTCCAGGACCAGGAACAGGGCCAGCGCCAGGGCCTGGAGCTGTTGGACCACCACTTGGCGGGATATTACCATGTGGGGCGCCAGGTATTCCAAAGTCTGCAGGTGCAGAGGAATCCCCTGGAGTAGGTCTTGGTGGAGTTGGGAGAAGACCAACACCAGGGGGTGGTTTCGGAAGCGGGTTAATGCCTTGCTTTTTAAGTTCCTCAACCTCTTTCTCATCCTCTGCACCAGCTTCTGCATCCTCTGCCAGCATCTTCAATGAAAAAAATAACAGAAGGGTTACCCTAAGTGCACAGAAACAACAATGAAAGAACTGCATTTGAATTTAAAACAAGTATGAAGGTCACCTTATCCAACAGCTCTTGAGTATCTTCTGTTAGGGCCTCATGGGAGAACATACACTCCTCACCATTCACACAGTTCCCTGTGGTATGGAACAGCTTGCAAGGGAAATCACGTGCAGTGGAGTCAAGGAGTTATTTCAACACGTGAAGATTAATCAAAGTGCATGACTATACCATGAAAATGTCCTTCTATAGATAAGTGGTGACGTGAATAACAGCGAGCAAAATGACCAAAGGATATCATGCATGTAGGGACAGTTTTCAGCTCGCGCACAGAAGCCAGTGATGTAGAACTTGCAGAGTTCTTTCTTCTTAGGCAGCTCAATGTCATGACTGAAGTTACAGTGGTCACCCTGATGACACATTGACAGCATTTAATACAGAAATAACTCATGTTGTCCACAAAATCATATGTGATTTTGCATAATCTTATTAGTCAGACATGACTGACATTTAAACATACAATAATTTCTTTTAATGCTCTCAAAGACAATGGCATCTAGATTGTTACAATTATTGTTATATTTAACATCCGCCGAAGTTCTTACCCATGTACAGCGGCCCTCAATGTAGTATTTACAGATGGCTTTCCCCTTCTTGTCCGGCCCATGTTTCTCCTGATCATTCCTCCTCGGGCCTCCAGATCCATCCTGAAGCAGTCAAAGAACAAAAAATTGATTTCCTAATTTATGTTTTGCTGATTAATTATGAACAAAGTGGATAATCTGACGAACTGTCTTACCCCCATGTCCATATCTCCACTGTTATCTTCATCGGGGCATTGGTCTCCTCCACGGCCCCTCCCTCGATTTCTCCCTCTACCCCGGTTCATTCCTCGACCTCCTTTGCCTCTCCCACGACCTCGCCCACCTTTTCCACCTGAAGAAAACAAAAAATATGTTTAGAAATTACAAACACTCAAATAAATAATACTTTACCTTCAATGCTGATCTGAGATTTAGGTGTGTTCTTACATCTTTTATTCAAGCAGAACTCACCCCGCCCTCTGTCCTTTGATTTCCTGTACTGATTTAGCTCTTTTGAGTAGTCATCAAAGTCATCGTCACCCATGTTGTCAAAGTCATCATCTCCATACTATCCCCAAAAAAAAGAAAAAGGTTAAGTCAAAGACAAAATGACTGGTTTAAATTGTAAAACCAAAACACTTGCAAAGAAGTAATGACAGATAGGATAATACTAGTTATGGGATAGTTGCGATAGCTGACGAATTATGGACAAATCCTGTCTTTTTCAGTCATTCATGATTTTTAGAAAATAACTTTTATAAACTGTAATCGCAAAATGCAATTTTAGCTATTTTGTTGCAGACCTCCATCCCCTACAGGACTTTCTATGGTGTTTTCACAAATCACAAAAATTCCCTAATATTAAGTTAATAACTTGTGAATTATGACCCACCTCCATCTCATCGTACATGCCATCCCCATCATCATTCTCTCCGCCCATTTTGCCCCGTCCTCTCCCTCTGCCTCCTCCTCTCCCACCACGTCCCCTCATTGCTCCTCTGCCTCGACCTCTGTGGTTCTTCATGCGGTTTTTGCCACCTGTGTGACAGTAATAAAGGTCACCAAATGTAATCACACAAATGCTGACACACTGGTGTGAATTCACATACTTCTTTGAGCCAGATGAAGTATGCAGACACTGAACATGTGATAATTGTCTTGCCAACATGATGATCATTAGAAATTAAATAAACCACTTTTGTTAATATGCATCACAACATTCAGTCATGACCATGACATTAACATTCACCTCTGCCACGTGGACCACCTCCAACCTCTTTGGCCTTGCGGTACTGGTTCAGTTCCTTGGTGAAATCATCATAGTCATCATCACCCATGTCCTCATCCTCTTCACCTTCATATGTTTCTTCCTCGTAGTCATCATAGCCACCATACCCCTGCTTGTCCATCTTCATATAGCCACCTTTCTTTGGCATGGGACCTCCATGACCAGAGGGAGCAGGAGGGTATCCTCCTTGAGACTAAAAGAGACCAAAATTTAGACAGGGATTAAAACCAAATCTGACTGGCTGGTATAGAAAATTGTTGTTGAATATTACTTTTAATAAATGAAGACATCAACAAAAATAATGATTTACTCACAGTGGGAGGATACTGAGGACTGTATTCCCTGTATTTTCTCTTTTCACTGGGACTGTAATCTGATTCGTCACTGAAGTCCGAGTGGTCATCGCTGGAGGATGCGTGACGCTGCATTGCAAAGTAACAATAAATAACATTTTAAAATATATTGAAATATATTTAAAATAAATATTGAAAAAAGTTAAAAATAAATAAAAGTGGCCCTGGTGAGAATAAAAGACTTTAAATAAACACACAAAAACCCATAGGCTACCTTGTGCTTAGATTTACGCTTTTTCTTGGCCCTCCTTTTTTCTTTTTCACGCTCTCTCTCCCTCTTTCTCTTTCTCCTCCGCCGATGTGACTTTTCATCATCTGATTCACTGGCATGGCGCTCCTTGCTTCGGCGAGGTTTATCCTGGGGATCAGCTCCCTCACCACTGGGCATCTCTGCCTCTCCGCCGTCATCCTCCAGCTCGCCTTCTTCCAGTTCCCCATCTTCTTGCCTGTTTGACAAAATACAGAAAGAACGTTACAACTCTGAACAGAATTCAATGGGGAATTTTTTTTTGACTGCCATTGAGACCTCTTATTTGCTTCTAGTCTATTATTACTGGTTAATTTAAAAAAGGATACTGTTGTCATGAACTGTGCAGAACAGAACATTCAATCTATTAATTGCTTTTTAAGTGGGCCTTTTTCCTTCATTCTGACAAAATGATTTCCGCTTGGTTGGGCTATTAACAATTCACTTGTCATTACACTGCAGATAACCAAGCAAAATGGAGACATCTTAACTGATTTTAATGACGTTTAATTTTTCAAACTATAGACAGTGAGGGTAGGCAGAAAGGCAAGAGAGAACTCTTTATGAACAGGGCTGCCAATCTACAGATGCAATACTTTAATTTAGTTGCTTCAGTCATCATACTAAGGGTGTCAAATGTTCACTGCTCATTTGTGCCCTGCTGAGAACAACTCAAAGTCACTCTGTTTATGGGAGAACTAACATGTATATAAGTATATACAGGATAAAGAACTTACATTCATGCAGGCCAGCCCTTTAAAACTCCTATCCAGTGATAAGGTGTTGCCACATAAGACAAAGAAGCACTGACAAAACATTATCACCTAACCCCTCAACTTTGGCCTATAAAAACAACAGGTCTGTGCAATGCAACCTCTGACAAGAGCAGTGCTACCAGATGAACAGAAATGCAAAGCTATGGGTGAGATATAATTCAAACAATACAAGATAAATGATTACCACAAAAGGTAAATCAGCAGACACATCTGCATATTTCTTATAACGTATCCTATTCTCTTTAACAAGTACAAAAAGCAATCCTCACGTGATGACAGTTTAATACACCCAGACATGTTACAAACAGTCTGAAGTCTTCACAAGTGTCTTAATCCACACATTTCTATAAACTTCACTGGTACACAAAACCCATTTTACTTAAATCTTAAACTTCAAGGTGGATACTTTTCAGGATTCTTTCAAAGCTTTGTACAATTACAATACAAACTCTGTTTCAACTGACTGTATGAATCAGATCTTTCATTTACTGGAGCTAAACTCATGTCATCCACGTCTCTGAACAGTTATTCAATCCTAAACATACTACAGAGGGAATCGATTCATGAATTAAAACAGCATTAACAACAAATCCCTGTCTCAATTTGGCATAAAAGACTTTACCACAAGAATTGTGAATAAAAATCTACAAGCTTTAGCAGTTATCTAAAAGAGGGTGAAGAGACCTAAAGGTTTTTAACAACCACAACTTCACTTGCGTGAATGATCTTTCACTCCTCCAAGTTTTTGAATAGTACATTTAAAAATGGCCAGACACAGACCAGACAATACATTATAAGGGCCACACTTGTATTATTTACTTATATTATTAATGCACCTTGGGAAAACTGACAAGGAATAGAGTGCCTAGACATATAAAGTGTTGGCAGACATTTTGACAACTACCTCTAATTAAAAAATAAATGTTAACAAGTTGTTTGCTGTAAGTATACAAGCAATAAGGCTCATTTCATGCAAAGACAAAATGTTGGCCTCTAAATTTCTGTTAATGAACTGAAAATACTTACTGTGAGATACTAATTTATGCATAAATGACTTTTCAGGGAGGTGAGAGGTTGCATTTTTGGGCATTTGCAAACCATTGTGGTATGGTTTAACACCTTGTGTTTTGCTTCACGTTTTGGTAATACCTGGAATGCTTTTGATACATTGGAGAAAGCACTGGTTCATGTGGGATGTATGTGCACCCAAAGCGAACTAGAAAGCAAACCTACAACATGAAAAAACAGGGAAACCTACAAGTAACAAATTATTAACAAGCGATATTATTTTTACGAACTGACTTGGAGGACTTTAGGAACAGTATTTAACAAGCCCAATTTCGTATCATTAAAATGTAGTACAGTTAATAGAATTTCTAAAGTTAAATGATTGAGACGTTAAAATGTGAATTCGTAAATAGCTTCACGAAAATAAAGAAATAAATATAAATAAATAAACTCCAGTCAACTCCAAAAAATTACTATATGGAAATATATCGGAAAGATTATAGAGTTTACATTATTGGCTTTAGAATACAAACGCAAAACTCAAACATGCAAACCCCTAATGAAATGAGCATAAATATTTAAGTTATTTTAGTGAGATCCCCAATAAATCCAAGTGCGTAGCTCGTGACACTTACCATACAAGCTAAGTGCTAAACTCTTACAAATTAACATCGCCTAGTGTAAATAATGCTGCTCCGCAAAGCCAAACTAAATCGCACAATATTCGATGGCTAATTAAATTAAATAAAAGACTGGTTAATCAAGCGGACAAGTTTTAAACCATGCTAGTCCGTCACTTTTCATTAGCTTCCGTTAGCCGTGTTATTGTTGTATTTCAATTGTAAGTCGTCTGCTAACTGTTAGCACTGCTAGCTTTAGCGTTGTCCAGGCCTCGCGATGGTTAAAGAGCCAAATTCCTTAATGCGTTACCGGGGATGTATTTGACCATTTATCGGCCACATTACATACAGTGCGCTTTTGGCATTACGTCGACTTTTAGTTTTGTGTTAATAACCGAAAATGTTTTTCTTTTTGTCCGTCTGCTCTGTATCTGTGATGAAAACGTTGAGTTACTGGAGCAATGTTTTGGCGGAGTGGTGGCCCCTTGGTCTTCGATCGCTTAAAAAGCTTCGAAAAGTGACTGAAAACGTAAATTTGATCATATTCTGAATGTTTTCCTGATTCGCTTGTGACCTTCCAGACTGCGCTGTGTAACGTTTCAAGATGGCGTTTCGTTACCTCTGTACGTTCCCAGAAAAGGCGACTTTAATCCCTTTGAAAGAAAAAAAAAAAAAGCAAATGCCCGTGCTTTTTGTTTTTGGAAAAAAAGCAAAGGACAAATCAATAGTTGGATAGAAATATGATGATATTACTCGACCTTTCGTCAGTGAGAAGACTGTTGTGTTCGTGGTTGGCTGTTGGGGAGTTTGGATGGACAGTCATGCTTTCCACAGCCATTTCCTCTAACGTACTACATTCAGTGCAAAAAATCAACTGTCTTATGCGTTACTTGACTTTGATCTACTTGTTGATTGGATTTAGGAAGAGATTCAGTTCATAGTAGACAATTCCCCACTAACAGTTTAAAAGAGAAACAGGTTGAAAACGTTCCTGAGGTTCTCCGTCCTACAGTTGCGATGTGAAATGAAACTCATTCACTTAAAATGGCGACGCTTCTTCTCCGAGGAGAAGGGGCGGGCCTATGCGGCGTGACGTCGCCTGTCACGGAAATGACCGATCGGGTCACGAAGAACAAATAGGTTAGATTTTTTTTTTTTTAAATCGAAGGCCCCTGTATAATAACTTTTATTATGTATTTATTTTTTATTATTATTATTTAGCGACAATTCATATTGGGATTCCCGAAGTTTCAAAATCGGTATACATTTACGTTGAAATATATATATTTCAGTTTCCGGTGATTGCATTATTAAGCATTTAGGTTAAATTGTTTTAATATATTAATGATATTATTAATGTAAATTAACGACCAGTTCTAACAGAATCGCATAAGACATTATTTCCAATTATGGTACATAAACATAATTGACTTATAACTGAGGAAACCCTACTCTTTACTTTTTTATATAATGTTAGTTATAATATATTTAGTTAAGGGTTACATTTACACAGTACATAATCATTCAGTCACACAAATATACATTATAAGAATTCAAAACTATCATATAGACTGCGAGTTTATGGTTTTAAAGGTTTAGAGTTGCTGGAGGTAGGTATCCAGACTGGAATGTGTTTATTGTTGTTGCGCTCTGAATCTGGCGCTTTCCCACCGCTCGTACGTCATCATTGCGCGCCAGAACGAGTATCACTAAGCGGCATTTCTCTCCCGTTGAATGGGCAGTAGAAAAAACACAGCCTAGAATAGTCAAACTAACCTCTCAGTTTATTCGTTACAGGATATTATTAAAAACGGAAATATTTAGAAATGATTGATACCATCGAAAAAGAAGACAACATTATCAGCGAGGAGGAGGCTGCTCAATATGATCGACAGATTCGCCTTTGGGGTCTCGATGCTCAAAAGAGGTCTGTTGATAACTGTTTCGTACACAAAGAACAACTGTACTCATATTATTTTAAGGTGTTTATAGCTAATTGTTTAAGAGTAATGCATAAACCTTTTAAATATGATTTCAAATGCATTAAGTATCTTTCACATGCATGCTTTTTGTCAGAAATAAAAATGGTGTATAAGAGTCAATCCACATACATTTAATACATTTGATGAATGAATGATAAGCATTATAATGTAACATATGCATTTTGCATTTTCAGACTTAGGGGATCACGAGTACTTCTTGTTGGTCTCCGGGGTCTTGGTGCAGAAGTAGCAAAGAACCTTATTTTGGCTGGGGTCAAAGGACTGACTCTCCTGGACCATGAGCAGGTGTCATATACAGACTGAGCTTAATTTCCTTCATGTTCTTTCAAGCCTGACTTTTTTTTTTGTGGAATAGCAAAGAAAGTGTAAGGTAAAATGTGTTTAAAGTGAAGACCTTACAGGTTTGGAATGACATAAGCTTGGATGAATTAAATTTACCATTCATAAGAGTATCTTAACAGGTACATAACAACGTGTTATTTGCCTTCAGGTGACAGAGGAGTCCAGACGTGCTCAGTTCCTGATCCCTGTGGATACAGATGGTCAGAACCAGGCCCAGGCCTCTCTGGAGAGAGCTCAGTTACTCAACCCAATGGTTGAAGTGAAGGCAGACACTGATGAGGTGGAAGGCAAGCCGGATGACTTTTTCTTCCAGTTTGATGCGGTGAGTCCTGGAACAAGCAGTTTAATGATGTAAATAGATGTAGATGTGACATAACTAAATCATACACCATACCACCAGACAATTTTAAGTTGTGAGCTACCGTCTGATTGTTCATCAACTAAAAATGACACAAGAATATTTTAGGGACACATGAGAGAATTGTAAATACAAAAGATGAGAATCTTAATTTCCAAAACGCCGTGGGCCGAATTTGTTGTCACTTATTACAAAACCAGTGCAAATCTTATTGTACGGAAATCCCATAAGAAATGTAGTGTTTCTGTGAAAAAGTCTGATGGACAGGAACTGTCAGCTTGACATCAGGTGCGATTGCGGTTTATCTGTGTATCAGTGATATATAATTTACCTTTTTGTCTCCCATGTCCACTAGATGTCTCTATACACTTTTGATCATTTTCATTTAATGTGGTTAGAACTTCTTTTTTGCCTTGTTTTCGCTCAACCTTAGTGTGAACCCACAGCCAGCGTCAGATCTAGACACAGACTTTTATCTGAGACTTAGTTTGGTCTGTTTCAAGCGTGTGCTCTTTTCCAAGCATATGATACATTCAGGGCCATATTTTCTTTAAATCAGAACTCTGTTGTTGGCTGTGGAAGATGCAGTCAGTGTACATACCCTGTTCAAAGCACAGACAGGCAGTCTTTCATCTTTTCCCTGTCTGGGAGCTGTCTGAACCCTCCCTCTGGGAGTGCTAGTGAGAGTTCAGGAGGAGGGGGAAGAGATTGTGGGACACAGAAAGAGGAGGGGGGTTTAACATCATCTATTCTCTTTTATCCGTTTCTCTTGATATTTCTTTGAGAGGTGCACAGGAAACATTGTGAGTGAATGTCTTTGTCTTCTCTTGTGTATGTGTGGTGTTATTGCCAGGCTATTTCTTAATAAACGATGCAAGTTTAGTCAGGATGAAGCCAACAAAACCCTGAATTACTTCATCATCTGGATGAACTGTACATGCTTGAAAGGATTGTTTGAGACAACAAGTACTAGGATGTTTTGTGCAACAAGTACAGGGAATTGCTTGTGCAGGTGTTGAGGTAAAATATGTTTTTTTTTGTGTGAATCAAAAATAAGCAATTTATATTTTTGGAAGCCCATTTCTGCCACAAAAGAATTAAAAAACAAAAAAAATTAGTAAATCATATTATGACATAAGTTGAAATTATGTGCTACGAGTAATAGCCCATAAAAATAATAGGCAATAATAAGTTGAATTTGACATGCTATGTCATAATTATGAAATTAAAAGTTTGAATTATGGTAGTTCAAATTGAGATGATAACTTGGAATTGCAGCAAATCATGTTTAATCAATTGTAACTTTTTGTTCTAAATGTGACATCACTTTTTTATTTTTACTTTTTTATCTCTTTTTTGATGTCTTTTGATGACAATTCCAATTGATTCATAAATTGACTTATGTCATCATTTTGACTTTAATCTCATTATTGTAATTTACCAAGCATGATATTTTTTCATATGTTGGGCTCGATACAAAAGTTTGAGAAAGTTGTTTAAATTCTGATTAAAAAAGAAGAATATAGCATAATTTAAAATGAAGAGTTGAGTAATGTACAGATCATTCTTTTCTATAATCACACTAAATGCTCAGAAGAGCTTTTAAGCCTGGAAAAATAAATCAGACGTGCCATAAAACTTAAATTTCAGTCATCACATACAGTCATATTGACCACTTTTGTAGTGCTTTTTGTAATTTTACATATTAACTCTCATTGTTTAGAAAATAGTGAAACATTAAAACAAACATGGAGCTCCAGGACAAGGTCAAGCAGGAAGTCTTCATGTAGGGAGCGGGTGGCCAGTAGCCTGACTGGGGTGTACATTTTGAAGGACTAAGGCCAAGAGCTTAAATTGAATTAAAGATTTGCCAGCATAGATGTCATGTAATGCCAAGTGGCAGCTATTTAGTGGAAGCATATGGTAGCTGCTGGTGGCTCTGATTAATATTCCTTTGTGGCATGATTTGTTTCTTCTTTGCATCCTCTAGGGGTCACTGCTTGATAAAGATGCGTTCTTTTGAGTCGCCTGGGTGCCTGGAGGCACGTAATGCTGACAGGAAGAACATGTCAAAAGACAATGTCTCGCCACATGTTTCATAATGTTTCCTTATGCACCCTGGTCCCAGATGAACTTGAACAGTAGTGAAGGTGTTACTCCTCAGGGCACTCTTCATTGCAACAGTATTTCTGAGAATTGTTGTTGATGTTTTGAAGTGGATTGCATAACCTTTGAACATCCTTTAAAAAAAGGCCTGCTAATAATCAGTTTTGATAATCAGTTCAGGTGTACTTTTAGTAATCAGGTTATGGTGTTTTGATGAGGACCGTAAACAACTTAAAAATCAATGGTAAACAAACTCAAGTCAGCAGATAAAATGAGGAACTATCTGTCTTTGAAAATCCACCCAGTTAACGCATAATGGCACATGCCATCAGTGTGTCAAATTGGTATGCCACCCCATTCTTATCTCAAACCCAAAATTAGGGGTGTGAGATGTTTGGGACCTTGGATAAGAGTGCCAATGTTTTGGTCAGTTGTCTGTCATTGCCAGACCTTTGTTCTTCCAAGTTTCTGGTTGTATTCATGAGATAAAGTTCACTGGTTTGAAAACAAGCACATATTAAAGCATATTGTTTTGTCCAGGTGTGTTTGACCAGGTGCTCCAAAGACCTCATGGTGCGAGTGGACCAGCTCTGTGTCTCCAGGAACATCAAGGTCTTCTGTGGAGATGTGTATGGCTATCATGGATACATGTTCTCCGACCTTGGCCAGGAGCATCACTATGTAGAGTAAGTCAGGAAATGTGGATAAAAAGGTGGTTGTGTTTGTGATTTTTCATGTGGAAAAAACTGACAGTCCCATTCAAACTTGCCAGAGAAAAGCCTAAAGTGGTGAAAGCGTTGACTGAGGCCAATGACGGTCCTGAGGCAAAGAAACCAAAGGTTGACCCCAATGAGACTACAATGGTGAAAAAGGTGTGTTTGTTGGCGGATTTGGTGTCTGTTAACTATATTTTTACATTAAGTCAAATTGAAATGACCCTTTAAAGTTAAGTTAAAGGGATAGTTCACCCAAAAATTATCCTCTTTTACTCACCTTAGAAGCATCCTAGGTGTTTGTGACTTTCTTCTTTCTGACGAATCCAATGGGAGTTATAAAAAAAATTCTCCAGACCCCTCCAAGCCTTTGAAAGGGTTTAAATTGGTGATAGCCGTTACATTTCAGAAGACGTGAAATAACACGCACATATTCGTAATAAAACATCCCTCACAGTGCTCCAGGGGTGAATAAAGTCCTCCTGTAGCGAATCCATGCATTTTTGTATGATAAATGTCCATATTTCAAACTTAAGCAGGAAGCATTCTCGGCGGATGTATGCCTCTGGGAAATGTAGTGTCAAAGGAAACAACGTTTCCTTATTTTAGCAAAGGAAAACCAGTCTCCTCTTGGCTTATATTGAAATCCTTCTAGATTTTTCTTTACAAATCCTCGGTTTGTGCTTTTAATTCATGACTGGCGTTTTGTTTTGTTCTCTCTCCGTTAGTCACTAATCACAGAACACAATGTGTCTTACGTCATGCGGACTGCTTCTGGTTTCCACAGACAGCAGACGTGAGAGAAAAGTGCTTATTATGTTTTAAATATGGATATTTATTGTACAAAAATGCGTGATTTTGCTACAGGAAGACTTTATTCACCCCCTGGAGCCATGTGAGGGACATTTTATAACGAATACACGAATGGCTATCACCCATTTAAACCAAGTCAAAGGCTTTTTTATTATAACTCCGATTGGATTCGTCCGAAAGAAGAAAGTCACATACACCTAGGATGCTTCAAAGGTGTGTAAAAGACTAAGGATACTTTTCATTTTTGGATGAACTATCCCTTTAATATGACCTCCGTCTCTCTTTATATAGTCCGTCAGTTTCTGCTCTCTCAAAGAAGCCCTGGAGGTCGACTGGACTAACGAGAAGGCCAAAAGCAATCTGAAGCGCACTCCAGCAGACTACTTCCTTCTACAAGGTGCACCTTCTAAATATTTTTTTACATTTAATTCAATAACTCATGAAAAGGTTCAGTAAATAGCAACTTCCTGAATGCTATATTCTAGATATTTCTCTTGCTCACCAAAGCTGCATTTATAGGATCAGAAATATAGCAGATTTGCAAAACATTATTGTTTTGTTTTAATAGATGTTAAGATTTATATTTAGTCCTGTGAAAGACGACCTGAATTTTCAGCAGCCATTACTCCAGTTTTTTCAAAGTCACATGATCCTTTAGAAATTATTCTAATATTCTGATTTGCTGCTTAATAAATATTTGTATTACTATTAGTTTTTTTTTCTGGATTCTTTGATTAATAAAAAGTTCTAAACAACATTGTTTAATGAAATAGGAATAATTTATCAACTATAAATGCCACTCTCATTACTCAGTAAAAGAATTAAAACATTTTAGTATATAAGCCTTACTGACAGATAATGTGACTCACAAACGTTCAAACACAGATAATCAACAAATTATTAACAATAGCAGTAATATTATATACTATACCAGGCGTGAACAGGGGCTTAAGTGGTGAGGTTTGTTACAGTTTGTTTAAGCAACTGAAGACATTGCAGTTTCTTCCTGCAGTCTGTTGTGCACCATTATGAGGGGGAGGGCTTGTTGATCTGTGTAATTATAGTCAACATTTCTCTTTTTATACTAGCGCTCACCTGGTGTCCTCACTGAGACTGGCTTATTTTCCATCACAGGCTGTCCATGGCCAGTCATGTGCAGTGGCTCTCAAAAACAAAACATGCCACCTCCGCAGCTCTCTATCATTATAACAGACTCTGACTGCACCTCTGCCCCTCCCTCAACATCTAGTATTACATTTATGGAAAAAATAACACTTCCTATTTGTGCACTGAAGCAAGACTTTAAATACATTGCTGTGCTCAAAAATACCACGCATCAGTTCAAACAGCTTTTGAGGAAGAGCTGTTTCCTCTGTCTTAACTCACTGATTTATTTGAGGTTTTATCACCCCAGTGGTGCGACTATTACATCTATGATTTTTTTTTTCCAAACCCTCAGATGTTGTTTTCACAATCTGGAGAAAATTCCATCAAGAAATTCAGCTATGAAATTTGAAATTGTGCCAGATAGACCGAGATAACATAAATGAGTGGGTGTGTGTTTCTTTGATGTAAGTGTATGTGCTACGCTGCCAGGTGGAAAAGCAGTGGGCTGGGGTTCATTGTGTTGTAGTTGGTGGGCAGTCAAAAAGGGGAAGTAATACTTTGGAAAATAGCCTAAAGGGGCTTAATGCCGTTTCACGTGCTGCACAAATCTTCTAACATATCTCTCCACCACTTACGTCCTGTTTAAACGTGGAAAACCCACTCAATCTCTCTTACTTCCTCCAACAGTGCTTCTGAAGTTTCGTACAGACAAAGGTCGTGATCCTCAGCCAGACAGCTTTGCTGAAGACTCTCAGCTGCTTTTGCAAATCCGTGATGATGTTCTTGAGACCATGGGCCTGAGCTCAGAGCTGCTCCCCAACACCTTTGTCAGGTACTTACAGATGCAAAAACTGTGTTTTTTAAAAACTGTCAAAAACTTCTCTTCATTCCCTCCAACATGTGTCTTTCTTACTGAGCAAGGATGTGAAAAGCTAGTGGGTGGGTTGCATGAACAACTAGTAGAAGATGATAATAAGTCTGGTTTCTGGTTCACCAGACCCCGACTGGGTGTCTCTTTAAGTAGACAGAGTGCAACAGAACGGAACTGAATACAGGCGTTTTTTAAAGATGGATTATTTTTAACTACTACTAATGTCAAAGTAGATACAGATTCTAGTGTAGAAAACAAGTATAAAAAAAAAAAGTGAGACAGAAAGTACCATCCAAAAACACACCTGCCTAAATGTGTATGGCTTCAGTGAATTTCTGAGAAAGTTTTATCACGCACATTGTACCTAACAACTGAAGCACAGCATGCTAATTAAAATACCAGCCAAAATATTAAAGATAATATCAAGATTAACTCATCAACTAATTATTATTCTTTTTTTAATGATTAGTCAATCCATCGTTAATACCAGTATTCTCTTACTTTAGCCCATTTGTACTTGGCGCACAGATTTTGACTTTTATTTTTGTTTGCACAAATTAGATTTTGCACCAGGTGGCAACACTAGCCTGGCCTGTTGTTTCACATTCGAAATAGAAATGGATTAGATGGAATGGAACAACAACAAACTAGCGAAAACACCCACATTGGCAAGCACTTCTGAGAAGAAAAACGCAACTGTAATTTAAATAAGGACAAAGACATTTTAATTTGTTATAGCTTTTACGGCTCAAAAATGTAACTATTGTGCACATTTCTTGATTAACTGTGTTCTCACTCACACACACTATCAAATGAAGTATACTTAGAAACACTAATTGTACTTTGAAGTCTTCCTGGGAAGTTTGTATAAAGTAAGTATCTATAAAAAGATAAAGAATGCACATCAGGTGTGTTTTATTTAATTTTTGTTTTTTTATTTTACGAAGGTGCTGTAAATTGAATAATTTATATATATTCTAGATAAATCTATAATTCTACAATACTATTATATTTTGTATATGCGATTTTGGTAGTTTTATTGGAAATGAAAATAATTTCATTCACTTAAAAAAAATTGCCATCAATCAATACAGCTGCTTACTGTTACTTACTTTTACTTATCTATTGTGTCTGCCATATTTTCTCACCGACACAGCCCCAATTTGGAAACTCTGGATGGGAAGAAAGAAAGCTTTCCAATTTTTAAGTTTGTTGCGATCTTTCCAACATGACCCGAGTGCACCAGAAGTATACTTTGGTCTTTTGTCTCCAACTTAACTCCAACTCCTGTCTTGTGTTTGTTCCTCACAGCTACTGTTTCTCTGAGATGTCTCCAGTTTGTGCTGTAGTCGGAGGGGTCCTTGGACAAGAGATAGTCAAGGTGAGATCTTTGATTTGATCCAGTAACACGTCTGAAGTCTTCATTCTAGTTTAGGTTTCTTGTACTTTACTACTTGTGAAATGTATTTTCTAGCTTTGCTTTTCTCCTTCCATACAACCTTTCAATCTGCTTCACCACACAACCACGAAGCCCTTCATTTTTCGCTAGCAGCGAAAGTGATTTTTCTGATGAGGTGCAGTGAGAAGCGTATGGCAGCTGCCCTCTCCATCAGAATCTGGGCTAAATCCAAAAGTTTTATCTGTTGACGGTGTGCAAATGCCAGAAATGACGAGGTAATATTCCGGTCACTGATGAAATCCAGTGGAGAGCGCCTGAAATCGTCTCATATGATTCCATAAACCGAACGAGATTAAATAACCCTAAGCGTAGTGATGTAATCAGTCAGTCTTGAGTGGATAATTACACCTGGATTATGGACAGAAAGAGGATCTGCTGTAGTGTAGGCCATAAAAAAAACATAGTTACAACACAACAGAATACAGTAAATGGTAAACGTCAATATCTCTCTTAGAGGGTGATGTCATAGGCCGGACTGAGATGTGGTGGGGTCTTTATGAGGGCTGTGTGGGGTGATGGAGTGAACGCCGTGGTCTCAGAGGCGGTGTCTGGGCAGGCCTTGAACCCACATGGCGGTGGAGTGAAGCCAGGCTGTCTCGCCATCTCCCTGCATGATGAAACAGGCTGCAATTCGCATATGGCTCTCTGTTCCTCACTGCCCCTCGCCCATCAGTCTCCGTCACCACAACAGAAAATGCGTTTGATCGAAGCTGTTAATTACAGAATTCAAGGTCTGTGGCGTCAAGACGTGTCTAAAGATTTGTTTGCATGTGTTCGGCAGGCGCTGTCTCAGAGAGATGCTCCGCACAGGAACTTTTTTTTCTTCGACGGCCTGAAGGGCAGCGGGGTGGTCGACTACTTCGGATCCAAATAAGTGGCCCCTGGAGAACACAGGGAGATGTGTGGCGATGCATGTGTGCTCCCGAAACACCATGGAGTTCATCTTCTGCCAGTGGCCGCAGGCATCAAAATCTGTCTTTTGGACGGTACCTTTGCGTAGCAGTATGCCACACATCAACCGATGCCAAGAGCAACGAGAACATTTTGTCCACATGCTCTGAAATATTCATGCACACACGTTTTTCACCAAGGTTATGCGATTTCTACATTTTGTATTAAAACAATAAAAGCCCAGTAGAAAATAAATGTTTATTTTCATTGATTTCAATAATTTCCTCTAATCTGTTGCCAAAGGTCTCTTGTGATGCTAAATGGCAAAAAAATGAGGCAAACAGCTTTAAAGGGAATTTAAAATGAATGCAAAAATGTCTGATGCTCCCTTGAGCCATTTATTTCTGAAAATTAAACCACACAAATCATCCCATCCCTGCGCTGAAATGAGGCCCGGTGGATTTTCTGATGCTTGTTATCATTCTGACATTGTAGTGAAAGCCTGAGGCGCATCTTGACGTATCTTGTCAGGGCTAGGGTTTTTTTGGTGACGTTCGTAACGGGAAGTGCTTTTATTAGCTCAGCCCAGGTATGTAATTTACTGGACTGGTACTGCAGGCTTTATGACCCCCGAGGTAAGTTTGTTAACTCATGTTTTGATTTTGATGTTTTCGTAGAAGGAAATTATCTTGCTTGTCCAGTTAGAGCCGAAGAGGAATGCTAAAGAATGTAATGTAACATTCGATAGGACTGATAGTAAAAGCACATGTTGAACCCTCAGCCTCATGTTTCATCTTAGAACAAATATTACTGTATATGTCACATTTGTTTGCCTTTCAGTTGAAGCGTATTACGATGTCTGCTGCAGACATGCAAAATCAGGACTTTCGGGCCTTAAATGGATAATAAAAGTGTGCCTTAAATGACAACACAGCATCAGTGAGTCAGTCTGAGTCAGATGAGAAGACTGGTCAGACTGGTTGAGCAGGTGCTCAAGTGGGAGTGGCAGCAAGTCATGTAACCGTTTTTCATTTTTTTTAATTTGTTGACAGTGGAAACATGGGTTACTAAGTACCACTAATAGGCCAGACCTTTTCAAGCTTCTTATCACTGCAGATTTAAGCATTAGCATGGAAAAGATTTTTAACTGTCTTGAGCTAATAATAACAAAACAGCTATGGTAAAGTTCACTGAAAGGCAAACTCCCACAATAGACAGGATGTCTCTTTCAAAGTGAAGTCTGGGTATTATGTTAATCTTGATTGAAATTCAGTAGCCAAAAATAAGACATTGGCATGAAATGAAAATCGAGAAATTCATTCTATTTTCTAAACAAATGTTATTTATACCTTTTAATGACTCTCTAAAGACACATGCAAACATTTATTAAGTTTAAACCCTGTCCCTTTCTTCAGACCTGACATCATCCAGTCGACAACGATAAGTAGAACCGGAAGCAGAATAATCCGTTTCACTTGGATGTACTGTACTACACAATATGAAAAAAGAAAAAGATCCAAAACCATCTCTGAAATGATCTGTTGCTATTTCTGTCTCCTTGTGATTTCAAAATGACAAAAAAATAACCGATATCCTTCTTTCCTGAAATTGTCAGCAGCTGATTTTATACTTATATATTGTTTATATACTGATTATTGTTGCTTAAATCCATTTAGTCTATCTTTAGCAGTATGTACAATTAAATTACATTGCTTTAAATGAAAAGCAGTGTGATGACTCACAAAGTGTCTTTCCACAAGACAAATGACTATAATTATGAACACTTAAAATTTATATTAGAATGAATTTCATTGGTTGTTTTCAACAAGCCTAAACCGTGTTTTCTTTGCGGTGTCATTGAAAGTACAAGTAGCCTTTTCATTTTCAGTACAAGTACAAATTTACCAAGATAACGAAGTATAGTAATGAAGTCCAATTACTTAAGTCCTCCACATCGCTGCCAATTTAGTGAGAAATTAAACCTCCCGAGCTGTAAAGAGACCCTGACTGATTAAGATCCACTATAGCTGAGGAGAGAGCAGGATTAATTACGGACGCTGCGTTAATCTACTCATTTTAATTAAGCAACCTTCCTCTTATCGTGAAGGAACCCCCAAGGCGAGATGTTTTTACTCCAGAACAGATGTGTTGCTCCCAGCTATAAATGCATAAACATGTGACGGGAGAAAGAACATGTTGATCACAAGATCAACAGCTCTTTTAGGAACACTGAAGTCTGAATGGTCCTGCATGGGAAATGTTCTGGGCACACGCAAATCATAGCATCACAATCTATCACATCTTGTCCTGATAAGACTCCTGATGTACAGTCAAACAGTCCCAACACTATATCTGATGAAAAATGCATAAGAAAATGTTTGTTTAATGCACCTTTTTTTCTTTTTGAATCAATATTGTATAAAAACTTGTTTCTGTCTCGGCATAGAAAGTAAATAATATATAAAAAGGCAAAGGTGACTTTAAAGTCGGAATGGTGAGATATAAACTCTATATTGTACATAAAAGAGAGCTGTGAGATAAAAAGTTGCCTTTTTATCCCTTTATAGGAAACAAGCCTCTAAAATTGTGTTTTTATTGGCAAGTTGAAAGACCCCTAATCTTTATTGATATTATTGATGGGATCACATTGGCTTTAAAAACAAGACTAGGCTTTGGAAATGATGTATTTAACTTGTCAAATGTGTGGACAATCATACAGAAAAAAACACCCAAAACACTGTTTTAATGATCATATTTATTGAAAATGGTAAGGAAAACAAAAAAAAAAACAATACAAAATTCATATAGAAATTTTACATAGAAAATTTCAAATGGCAAAAGTACAAAGCTAGAAAATGAGCGACATGAGTTTAGTGTAAATCTGACAGTACAAATAAGGCCTTTCTGCTTCGGAGGATCTGTATCGATGAGAAGTCACAAGGTGGCCACAGGAAAGAGACCACACAACTGTTTTACAGGAAGTCATGAGACAGGCAGCCACAGGAAAGACATTTCTGCTCCACAATATGCCATGAAAACTCTGTACCGATATTACAAAGCCAAAGCCAGCAGAAATGTGAGTGGTTTAAAGAGTTTTCCCACCGACTTGCCACAGTTTTTCAAATGTGGTTTCTAAAGGAAGTGCTTGAAACCCCTAACAGTGTTATGTATCTGTAAAAATCCCAGATAGACCTGGATCTGACACGTTGATTCATAAAGAACACGTCTGTTCAAGTATTGTGGAATTTTGGCTCAGTTTAGTCCAAATGTAGACAAATAAATTAAGAGCAGAAAAAAAATATGAATGGATTTATTTAACAACTTTCAGGGGAACGTCGACAAATAAGTTACAGAGATATTTGGTCCAAAAAACACAACACTAATGAATATCTCCATTTAATCCACCTGCTCATCGCAGAACATTTTTGTCAATAACAAATCATCAAAATAACCAAGATGGACATACAAAATAAATTAGCTTGTGCTTCTCAAATATTTACTTGAGAATTCTATGCGCAAGGTACATTTTTATGGGGATTTTGTTTTTTTTTACAGGACTCTTTATTTCATGTAAATCTAAATAAATCGCAAATAAGCAGAAATCCACTGGATTTTAAAACAACTGCTTTCCAGTGCTGGTCCAAAAAAAAAAATATTTGAAGAACAAAACAAAAAACAGAAACTGAAAAAAAGGGAACTTAATGTTAAGTACTTTAAGGTCATTTCATCAAAATATACAAACCACATAAGAAACAAACCTCCCATTTTATTCCATCCTGTCCTTTTCTTCTCAAAAAAATATGTACACTTGTAATTGATACAAATATTAACACTGCTCTCCAGCCATTTCAATAACTAGTGGTCTGGCTTTCCCACAAGGCTTCCAGCCTGATCCTGTACCTCCATTGGAGGTGACCAATCTTTGAATTAAGTGGCAAATTTGTGTCCCGAAGTATAGATTCAGATGGGGGCGACAGGTTCGGCTGACCCGCACACCATCCAGTGATTGTCCCTGATGGCTTTAGTACACAAAGGGCTGAAAAACAGCGTTAGCAAGGCACGATCCAACTGTGCTCCATTAGTATAGTGCGTGAGCATACCATTATCTCGATCATCACCCATTTTCCATTAATGGTGTGCGGGTCACTGGTGACTGATAGTGCAGCGCAGTTATTGCTCCTGTAAGGCAGCTGAGAGGAGAACCCGCGACAAGCAAAGCACTTCTGGGCCCGAGGCGCTACTCAGATCTAATCAATTTGTTTGCTTGAGAGCAACCCGGCTTAATTTAACTCCCCAGCATTGCAGTTAAAGATGCAAAAGAGTTTGATGCAAATGCACAGAGGGCCAAACGCTCCTACTGACGTCTATATCGGGACACACTCTTCAGTCACTAATGCTACATGAGAATCCATGGGAAAAGATGAACAAAAAAAACAAAACACAAACATGACATCTGATCCTGCAGAGAAGTCCCAGAGTCTTTAAGTGGTCGGCAGGAGAGCGCCTGCACTCTTCCTGTGACGTAACCCGTCTGTTTATCTGAGGCCGTGCTGGTAGAGGGCATTGATGGTGTCGGCGACGAATGCGAAGAGCCCGTGGTACAGGCCTCTCCAGTTCTGCCAGCGTGGGACGGCATTCTGAAACAAAAGACGCAAGAAGAATGAGCTCATCGTGTGTTTTATGTAATGCAAAAAGCGAAAGGGAACATAAAAACTTGTTTTTGTACATTGCAGCTAAGCGCTCAGGGACTGTAAAATCGAACAGCTGACCTACTTAAGTTTCAGATTTTGTTCTAATCATCTGCCGACCTATTGTGAAAAAGTTTTTTAAAAAAGTACTTATTATTGAAATTATATACTTCATTTTAATGTAACAATATACTAAAGTGTGAACTGAATGTTATGTTTTCTTATGTAATGAAAACTTGCTATGTAATTTTATAATTATTTCTATAGTCGTTGAAATGTATTGTACTGAATGTACTGGCAAACATTTATGGTAAACAATATACTTCAAAATAAGTGTGCTTTTTTAAACCATGACAAAAGTTTATGCAATTTACTTTAAATGTATTTATAAAATGCACTTTTTAAGTGTATTTAAGAGTTACGATACTCTTTCATTAATGTATCTGCAAATACAGTTATTAAGAAATATCATAGAATACAGATGCACACTGAAGACTGCTAAGTGCCCTTCAATTTCACAAGCGTATGAAGCGAAGTCGAGTCAGCTCCTTCCTTGTGTGGAAACCGAATTTCGAAACCTTGACTTTGTGTCATTAACTTTTTCCACCTCTTCTATCTGCAATCAGCTATGAGGTAATAGCTTAAACTTTTTTGACCATTAGCAACGCTCGTATAACGCTGTTACAAGGTGTGTTTGAGTGGGAGTGTGTGTGTCGAGGTTTATGTTTGCATAGATGTGTACGTGTGTGTGCACAGACGCAGGGCGGGGCGAGGCAGTCCCAGACAGACAATGTCTGCAAAGTAAATTCAGGAGAGGCAGCACATTACTCGTCAACAGCTGCTATGAGTCATCCGCTAAAAATAACTCCTCAGAAGGGGGGATCAAGTAAAAGAGAGGGAAAATAAGAGAGTGACAGTGAAAGAATGAGCTACACGCAGAGAAAGGTGCAAGATGAATAATATAGACACAGTGTTAAAAAGGTCAGGGTTACCACACCTTTCATGTTTATTTAGCATGTTTGTTTAAAAGATTAAATATTTAAATAAATATTATTGAATTCACTTAACACAAAATATAATCATTTGTCAATTAAGTAAACATTACTTCAGTTTTTTTTCCAAGTAATCACACAAGTAAACTGTGCTTAAGAAAAAAGAATACATTAAGAACAGTTTGGTTTTCTCAACAATAGTTTTGTTTAAATAATTTTAATAACATAACCGATGAAGACAGGCCTTCATTTTAAAATTAGGATAAATTTGGCTTCATTTACGCTCTATACTACGTAAAATAATATTATTTTATTAAATAGTTTTATTATATATTAATTTTAATATTATATTATTAAATAATTATATATATATATATATATATATATATATAAAGACAATTAAGATATTTTAAGATATTTTGAAAATATGTATATACATTTATTATATTATTATATCACACTCATATATTATGTAAAGAAAAGCTTTTATTTTGGATGTGATTAATTGCGAATACATTTAAATATTTCATTATATATCAAATTGTTTTAACAAATTATATTAATTACAGAAACTGCCAAGATTTTATTCATTTCCATGTTTAACATCCTATACAAAATATTCTAATAGGAAATATTTAATAATTTATATTAAGTGTTTTTATATTAATATAGATTACAAAAAATTATATTGACTACAACCAAAATTAAAAAATAAATCGTTCTCAATTCATTTAATTAACTTCCATGATAAATATAGGCCTACTACTAGAGAATTTTGCTGAGGATCCCCGGTAGGTGAAATACAAAAAGATGAAGAAGACAAAACACAAGACCGTTTAAGAGAAAGTGTCTGCACGACTGAAGGCTACAACTACAGGGGGACCAAAGAGGACAAGGAACAGAGAGAAGTGATTGAGTTCAAGATGGTGGGAGGAGGATCTGTGGTTTGCCAGTCTCACATGTTGACAGTGAAAGAGAATGGTATATATGAGCATGCATGCTGCACATTCACACTGAGCTTTTGTTGCCCTGCTAGGGAAGTCCCTGTCATGTCATTCTTCTGCCGGCTTCAGTAAACAAAGCCATTATCCAGTAAAAACACACTGCTATCAGAGTTCAGAGAGGCCACACGACAGGTCGCAGGCTTTCTGCACGTGACCGCTCCGGCAGCTGCCTCGACGAGACGTGCTGGGTTTTATTACATCGCGTGTGTCTGTGCAGGTGTGTGAGCATGTGCGGGAAACTGGGACGAATGTGTAAAAGCAATTAAATCTATATAAAAAAGTGGCACATGCACTTAAAAAATAGGTAAATAAAAGAGCGGGGAGCTGCACGCTGAGGCAAAGCGCTGACGTCATGTGTGTTTGTCTGAGGAGACGAGGGGGAGGTGGGTTTGCTTGGGGGGGGAGGGGAGATTAGCCTCTGTTTACTCCCGTTCGCTTCACTGACTAGCTCCTCACGCGATACAACAGGGATCCATCTCAGAGACCGAGAGAGGAGGAAGGGTTATTAAGTTCAGCCACAACTGGAAACTCGACTCCAGTCACAACACTCACTACAGCCTTGTGAATATCAAATTGATCCATTTACTAGAAGAGCCACCGGAGGCTAGATCTGTGAACGCCCTGCCACACTACCTCATATTAACAAAGACACTCTGGCCGTTTACTTTATGACGCTTTGGCACAAGCTGTGGCACATTTAAACCAACGCAACTAGACAAACATGATCCTTACCCTCTGGAGGAAAACAGTGTTCATCTGGTCTCCGATGGTCCTCAGCTGTAGGGCCACCCTCTCTACCGCCTGCTCCTCCAGACTGGGATCGTCCTCGGCCATGGAGCTGCTGGACGTCGAGTCTTCGGAGGAGCTGTGGCTGTCTGGGAGCAGATCGGGAAGGGGAAGCGGCCTTTCTCTGGAGCTGGAGAGATCTTGTTCTGTACCTAAATAAATACAAGAATAGTACAATATATCAAGTATATTGATGATACAAAATTCCCTTAAATAGATGAGAACACATTTAAAAATATATATATTTTTTTTATTAATTTGTAATTCACAAATATCAATAAGTTTTTGGAGAGTAACACAACATGATATTTTGCAACTTGAACTAACGCTTTATGTAATAAAATAACAATTCATAAGAAATTTTGAGAGATTTGACATGATCATGAGGGTCTGAAGGGGTCTTTCTATATGACACCACTTCCTGTTTTATGTTTTTTTTGTTGTTGTTTTTATGTGCATGTTTCCGTGTGTAGGCAGCACTATATGAATATATGTATATATATATATGTAATATAAAAACATTGATGTCATTTTAAATTCACATTTCACTTTTATGTTTTTGTTAAAAATTTGGCACATTCACTTGTTCGTGTTCATCAGCATTTGTGGCATACTAGTTGTACTTAAAGGACTAGTTGTGCAACTGATCCATTGAGCCGTCATTTGTTGTCATACTATGTGGTAATTCTGTCAATCTATTGTCACGGTTCATTTCGGGGGAACTACTTTAAGTAAAATGCCACTGGTGCAATGTTAACAGTACTCCAAATCCGTGATGTATGGGACTGTTGCACAGGTTCATCTGAGGCCACTAGTATTTAACATCTATTAAACAGGCAGACATGCAAAGGAGTGGGTAATCTAACCAAATACAGATTCAGCAGGGCTTACAATAGCAGTAAGATTTCATACACAATGGTGAGCCAAATTCTCTATTTGCACTTTGGTTGTGATGTCATATGTTGAGCCGCAGTGTTTGTTTTGTTTTGTTAGGTCAGTTCTATAAGCCCTATATAATATTCACATTCTATTCTCTACAGTAACGGTAGCACCAATGCTGTCTGATTACCTGTATGACCGCTCATTAACTTTTATTGATTGAATGCAAAGTTCAAATCCTCATTGTTTATGTGACAGAAGGACGACAACAATAATATACATCATCTCTAGATGAGTACTGCTATTGTAACATAAGACAATGCACTAACATTTTTTACTTGTAGCTCTTTAAGACATAAATATGGCCTCCTTAACTTTATTACATGACATCTGGCATCCAATTGACCCAATTCAGCACCCATAAACAGCAAATAGCTAACGTACTTTCAAATCCCAATGCCCACCTGTCATACTTGCGTCTTTAAAGTAAACCTTCATTGTTAGTCCCTTGTTAAAAACAAGTTACACTATAGCATATAGCACTTATATTAAAACGTGATGATTTAAAATTTGCCTTAAATGAATATTTTTGACATTACAAAGAGCACTTTTGTAAAAGTATGCTTAAACACGTGTGCTCTCTCTAAAGATGCTCTTGTGGTTTATTAATTTTATGTGCAAGTACAGTTTTTAAAAAATATACTTTTAAGATTTGAAGTACACCACAAGTGCACAGTCAGTGGCAGTCTGTCAGCCTAAGACATCTTACATCTCAGTTGTGGCCATCTTTTCTCCCTTCAAAGTGAAGGAAATTTGCATTCATTTTCTAGCTACACAATAGGAATGCATGAATATAAAAATTCTGGCTAATACTAATAAGATTATAGTTAAATCTATGACCAATAATCAATATATGACCAACCTTTTGGCAAAAATCAATTAAAAATGCTAACCTGAATTTAGGTGTTGCAACGTTATAATGTATTAAATGTTTTTTAAGTGTTATTACATTAGCATTTTAAAAGAAGTGAGAATATAATTTTCTTGTGTGCACAGAGCAAATGCCTCCATGCAGAGGATTAGTGGCACAGCCGAAAGAATCTGCTGATCCTCAGCGCAGGTGACTTGAGAGAGAGCGGGAGTGCTGGGTTCTGGCTTGTTGCCAGGGTAACTGCAAGCCGGTGCAGCCTGAGCTGAAATCCAGCCATTGGTGGACAGGAATGAGGGGTGGGCTGGGATAGGGTGGACAGTTGGAGGACAGGGAGGGACCAGGGCCAGGCTATCAGCTAGTGGGGAAAGCCTTTAAGGAGGAGTGTCAGCAGAATTGTCAGATAAGGTTAACTGATCGCTAAAGTGAGGTTAAAAACATGAGGAAAAGAGAGCGTGAGGAGTGAGAGACACTGTGACATTCAGATGTTACACGATTCTCTGTGACAGGCCGCCATTGTGGACCGTGCAGCACTTGACAGGAAGCCAACAGAAAAGAACATGTCTAAACATGCCTCAGCAAGAGCTCGCTGACAAGGGAGGGGAGGAGGGCACTTCCTGGTGCATTTTAACCCTTGGAGTCAAAGCCAGTGATTTTGTCCTCTGAATCTCATTTAAATATATTATGCTAATGATTTCCACCAATGCACATCGCATAAACGCAAATCTCTATGTTGCAACACTTTACCTGTATTATCCCTGAGTGGATTGTCCTGCTGCGGGACACTGTCCGAGCTGAAGGCATCTTGTGTGGGGACTTGGGTTAGTGGTGGCAAGACATTGCTGGTTTGTGTAGCGATGGTTCGGTGCCGGTGGCAGGGCCAGACGTCCTGACGCAGCACCTCCATTCTGCATCCTCCATTCGGTGCTCCGGGGTTGCGATCACCCGCCCTTCTTTCCATCTCTGGACGGGCCATACCAGACACTGCATTGAAATAAGAAAAGCTCATCACATTACATACATCAGTCATATTTGCATGCCATCTGTTTGGGGTAAAAATGCAGCTGGACACAAATGATAACTTATGTTAGCCAAATTAAATTTTAAATGGACAGCAGTCAAATTATTTTATTCTATAACTCAAAATAAAGATAAAAAATAAATGTGCACTAATTTAGACTTAATGGAATAAATAATGATAATAATAAATTAAATACATTAAATATCTAACCCAAATAATGATGACAAAAATTGGAAATCATTTAGACTCATGGAATAATAATAATAATAATAATAATAATAATAATCTCAAAAGATGATAAAAAATAAATGTGAAATAATTTAGACTTAATAGAATAAATATTTAAAAATGCTATAAAATAAATAAAAACATCAACCCCACGTAATTATGAAAATATATTTACAATTAATTAGACCTAATTTAATAGGCTACATAATAATAATAATAATGTACTTACATTTCAGAAAGACAAAAATACCAAAACATCCCTGCATTTTTTTTTTTTTTGGTGACCCAGCAACCTATATTTTGAGCGTCCACAAGATGGCAGAAACTACAGCCTCGTGTTCACGGATGTGTTTGTAAACAAATCCGTGCACGCGATGTTACGCACTGCTTCTCCCGCACTTTGACTCGACCTTACGCGCTACAGCGAGTCTCTCTAACACTCAAAGCATTTTAAAAGCTTCATTCCACCGGAATGCATATTACACTTTCCTAATTACGAAACTGACTTTGATTTTTATCGATTTTGCTCAATTGGTCGCAAGGGCTGATGTGGAAATTTTGAAGCGTCGGAAAAGTGGCACAGCCGGCGACTTGTAGAGTGATGCAAGGTTAAAGATTTGAAGAGGTGTAAGATTTTGGAAACTGACAGTTCTTTGACATACAGCATAGCTGACATGTTTGTTTTATTATTATCTTTAAATATCCAGTTGTCATACTACAACGCTGCGTGTTGAACATAAAAAAAAAACAGTTTTTCCAAGATAAGCTGTTAGTTGCGTTTGCAGCACAGTAGCTGGTTTTTAGCTCGTCTAGGGCGGTCTAAGCTGTTGGTTGGTTGGTCGACCAGTTACCAAGTTCCAAACCCAGCTTGACCGACCACCTGGCTGCTAGTCGAGCAGCTTGCACCTGAACAACTAAGCAGCCCAGACCAACCAGGAACCGACTGTAACGTTACTCCAAAACACAGCTACCATCTTTAACTGGATTTTTCAACAGGAGGAAGGAAAACATCAGACCCCCTTTTTTTTACACGAACTGTAAAAAGTGGTAACATGCTGTTGACTAAACGATGATCTAACCCTAAAATTACTTGTATCCGTGTAACCTAATGCTGATTTTGTCATTTTAAATTATATTTTTGACCAATAAGCTAATAAGCAGTAATATGCTATCCACGGTCTTCAAAATAAGTAATGAACATCGATGCGTGCAAACAACAAAGAGATGCATGCTCAACGACAATAAAAACACATTTATGCTTACCTTCAAAATGGGTTGTAAGTCAGTAACGTTTAGATGTTATTCCAGGTTTGTAATGCTCTGACACCAGATACGTGTCGTGCTTTAAAAACACTTCGTCAGATGTCCGTTCATGTTATTCCACAACCAGAGGAGAGAAAACGGTATCAATTTTGTCAGATCGGCAGTTAGGTGTGCTTGTGAAGATGAAGCTGTAGGTTTCTGATGACAGCAAGTTGCTTTCACTCCCGCGAAGTGCTCGCAATAAAAGGCCACGCCTCTTCGCCCGTCTCACAACAAGTCCTGACATGCTAGTGAGAGGCAGAGTGGAGACACACGCACACGCGCGCGCGCGCACGCACACAGCCAAGACAGCACAGGAACCAACAGCCCTTTACGCCCACTGTTGTTTGTCGATTCGCAACGCCACTAGTGTAGATCCTGTCGATGCTTATGGGTTTACAAAGTACTTTTTTTGGGATCGCTGTTTTGCATACAATAGCATTACTGCTTACTGCGTTAATATTTGAAAATGACAATAAATAAATATAACATTGTGTGACTTGGCATTAATTATTGATTCAAAACAAAACGGAATCTGCCAGTGGCGTAACTTAGTCACGACGGGCCTCAGTGCAGGCTTTCACGACGGGGCCCCCTGGGCTGCACCTCGGTTATGAAGCACGTGCAAACACACACAGCTCGTGTCTAGAAAGAAACCCCATATATTTTAGACCAAATAAAACCAGTATCTTATCAGTTTCTTATATTAAATTGAACAGTTATCGTGCGTCTGTAACGCGCACACACCTCTAATTCACGGCAACCGCGCTCCTCTCCGAGAGGCCAGAGAGCACGACCCTCTCGCACGGTCGGATGTGCCTCATAAATCGATTATAAATTCGTTGGTCGCTGGAATGTGTTATGACGAGCGCTCGTTGCCGATGTTATCAGTTCTCAATTGGCGCTCGTGCACAATGCGCGTCTTCACAAATGTGCCCTTCGTTCTGGTAAAAGCACAGAACAAATCGCACACAAACGTGTCCTTGCTCTTGCTATACAATCACTTTAGTGAACGCTAAAAAATAGATACAAAATGAATACAGCCTCAGTAATGCTTGACAAAAGCTCTACTAGACCACTGAAGAACACAAGTCAACAGCGCAAATGTATAGATTTATTCACTGCTGTGAAAATTCTAGGCATGAATTATATTGTTTTATTAATTTTTTCATATATATATATATATATATATATATATAATGATATAGTAACTTCGTCGTCAGGGGCCCGCTTGCGATATGAGCTGGCCCGCGTGCGCTGCGGGCCCCACCGTCGCACGGGCCCCAGTGCGGCTTCACTGTCTGTAGTTACGTCACTGGACTCTGCATCGAATTCAGAAAGGCAACAAGTTTATTTTCATTGTGTAAATATAGTGCACACCTGCTGTTTTTTTTTGTTTTTTTTTGAGGCAGCTTATATGACTCATAAATGTGTGCATGTATATGCATGCATGCATGTGTGTGTGTAAAATTGTGATATTTAATATGCACTATAGCCCTCTGAAGTTTGATGCAAACTTTTATATCTGCTATAACATTTGACCCGTGCTAGTAGTTATTCTCAGGGGCGTAATTTCCACTGGGGACGGGGGCGGGGACATGTCCCCCCACTTTTAAAAATCCCGTTCGAGCAGGCGCGGTTGTATTATTATTATGAATTTTTTCCTGATGAACTTTTATTAGACTGCATTGGAAATAGGAATGTAAATGTCGGTTATTTTATTTTTCCTAACCGACGGTCGTCAAGCCATTATTAACCGACAAGATTATGTTAAATTACAATTACGTTTGAACTGATCCATTAAAAGGAGCTAAATACGTTTTCAGGGATGAATGTTCTACAAGCAAAAAGCAGCATAAACATCAGAACGTGAGGATTCACATCACGAGAAAAACGTAAGCTAGGCCTATATATAAAAGAAATAGCCTAAATAGGCCCATAAGCCAAAAATATATTTCTAAATAAACAACAAATAAAATAAATATTTTAAATTTTGAACAATGCCTTATTCTTGAAGGAGTATTGTAACCTGTTTCCACATTTTTTTAAGAGGGAAAAAATCAAGTGATCCTGCAGGTGTAGCGCCGCGTGCAGTTACACATTACAACTTTCATCTTCAGAACAGTTAATACATTATACATTTAAAGCAACACCAAATTAAGAAATGTATGTTTGATCAGACATACATTTCAAATAAAATTTAACATACAATTATATATGATTTATGCGCTTTAGTCTACAGAGAAACGGCGCTTTGACGCGAACAACACCACGAACACGGACGCTGCCTATAGGTTAATTCTGCCATGCATACAATCCAGACAAGACCCTGGATGCTAGT
>JAUMHE010000067.1:9699491-9724925 GCA_032359235.1 Enteromius mattozi
TCTATATATATATATATATATATATACACATATATATACACACACACACACACTCACTCCGGAACAAAATCTTAAGACCAAGTATTTGCATTTCGCGCTGGTGGACTGTAACCAGGCTATAAATACTGTTTCAAAACACCAAAAGAAGAAACAGGAGCAAGAGACAAAAAATAGAGAATATGCAATTTGAATTGAAAACTGCATTTAAACTAAAACAGGCTGTTCATCAGCTGATCAAACGTTTAAGACCATTGCCTTAAAAAGTTAAAATCTGCTCAGAAATATGGCTTTCATATATATATATATAACTTTGAGTTTAGTCTAAACATTTGTTTAAATTATAAAAAAAAAATGTTTTGGTAAATATATAAATATTCAAATATACTTGTTTAGACAAAGACATCCGAGCACAAACATGAAGAAAATGGTAACGGCATAAATGCAGATCAAAACGATGTGTCCCAAATCAAGTTCTGTAAAGGAAGAAAAAAGAAGTTTTGTGTGACGGCTATCAAACTGAAAAAGTAAACTACAGTCTGTTTTCATACAGGCATGCAATATAGCTGTAAGTCTGAATAATTTATTCAGTTTAATTTAAAACAAAATGTTGAAGTATGTATTTGTTTGACATCATTCGATAAAAGCATAGAGAAGAAAAGCTTACTGAGCTGCTGTGTACCAGATGATTCCATAACGACACCAATAGCATCACGTTGTTTGAAAATCTTAGCGAGATGTTTCTTTAGAACTGAAAGAGAAAAAGACGAAAGACAGATGTTATTCAAAGACAAATTCAAATAGCATTTTGTTGAAAATACTATAAACAATATACCTTAACGTCGTCTCTTTAATTGGTTTAATGTGAGACCTGAAAAGCAAATGTTAGAGGTTTCGTCACCTTGTAGAAAAGATAATTAAAGTAGCATGTCATCAGGCTGAGCTCATCATGCAATGCACACCATTGTCTAACCTCCGTCTGCATCACAGTACTGTGCATGAAGCCCACTGAGGCTAAGGTGCTCTTCAGAACAATAAGCCGCAATTCTTCAGTGCCTGTGGTTTAGAGCAGAATTCTATAAGTAGCACAACATGCAAGTCGATGCGCTTCCTGACTACAGCATGCTACACTCCAAATATAAAGTGTGAAATACTGTGCGACCCACAGTGCGAAAAAAAGGTCTTGATGTATTTCTCAGTAGCTTAATTTGTATATTTCATTCAAGGGAAATACTTTAGCAGGAAAATATTGTGTCAGGCAAGTGGAAGGGTCCTACATATGGTTAGTTTAAATGTCAAATGTGGCTTGAATTCAAGGAAGCAGGTCTGACTGCTGGACTCTATAGAGCCTTGCAGTGGGAGGTGTGTGGTTTCCTCTTTGCTGCTGAAGGAAACACCTCGCATCGTTCGCCCAGCAAATAAACACAGATGAGAACAACCTGCATTTGGCTGCATTTAATTTGTTTCTTGAATAATTGTTACGGATCAACAGTATCACTCCATATACAACTACAAGTACATTTGTACAGTTCATTTTCAAATACATCATTTTCATCGGCGTATTTACAAAAACATTTATGTACATTAGTCAGTGCAATGTCAATTTTATTCTTTAAACAACACTTTACAAAATAAAGTTCATTAAATTAATACATCTCTAGCAGTTCATCAAAATTAATTTAACAAAATTAGGACTAACGACATGGATAAAGACACACATCAGTAGTTGATTGCACTACTTGAAAAGCGATACATTTGCCATTTTAATAAATTATCCCTGTATAAAAAAAAAAAAAAAAGAGAGGAAAAAGAAATCAGCGAATGTTTAAAACATGTTTGTAGTTTCAAAAACTGTTGCTGTAATTGTTCACACAGCCAATTTTAATTGGAGAATAGTGATATTTTGATTTTTAGGATATCTATTTTTATTTGAACATTAAAATGCCTAAAAAACTTTTACAGTCCATATATCATATTTGCAATACTCCTTATGATGATTAACAATTGCCTTACAGTAATACAGCGGTGTTTATTTCCTTTTTCGACAGGGATAAACCTTTCTTTGATGGCAAATGTTGAGTTTGAATATATATGACTTGAAAATCTGAAAAGTACAGCAGCAAAATGGATGTTTGCGAATGATTCCCGGCGATTTCCTCACAGGAGGAGCTCGTTCGGTTGATGAGTTGCTGAAAAATAAGAGCCGTTCAATATTTCATACGTCTTTTCACAGTGGTAATTAAGGTGGGCTCTCTTATCAAGAGTCTCTGAAGAAATGCTACTAATAACCTGGAACCCCCTCTGACTCAGACGAACGTTCAGAACGTTCAGCAGTTTAGTGAGAATGCTGTTCTCTAAAAGCGAAGGCTGTAAAATATTCCTCCTTGCTAATACTGTTCACAAAACAGACCTCTTACGCTCTCGTCTAACAGTATGCAACGCTTCCCGCACGTTATGTACATGACCGGTTGGACACTTTGGCTTGGACATGGTGTGAAATCATTGTTTAGATATGTATCTGATTGCCGTTTTTAGTCTCTGCAGTGGTAACAGGAAAACGTGTAAAAAGCTGAGAGAACGTGGTTTGATCAGACTAAAGCTGTAAGCAAATGCGTTTAGGCAAAGTGAACTACTGCATTAAAAAAAATCATCAATAAAAATAAATGTATAAAAAAATTTAAAAGGGATACATTTACTCTTCTAAAGAGAAACCAAGCCTGAAAGTAACCATCTTAAATAAGATCTAAAACTAAAATCAACAAAAATAGTATGTGCATAATTTGGCAGCAGAGGAGTGGAAGGATATTTTATTAGTTGGTAGATTTTTTTTTTTATTAAATAAAATAAGCAACTGAATTTTGGATATAAAGTAGTCATTTTAACTGCCCTCAGATAATATAATACTGTCACTGATTTTTTATGAACAGTTGGCCAACTGCAAAAAAAAGATGTGAGGTAGTGTATGGAACTTACTGAAGGAAAAAACCCCAAAACAAACTCTACTATGAGAAAATGAAGCCAACAAAAGCTTTAGAGAAACCTCTATAATTTATACCATCTTCACCATCAGTATCTGCCAATTAGCATTCTGATTATTCTCAATACAGAAGCATAAGCTCTTGTTGTGTTATTTTTGGATTCGCCTGTGTGGGCTGGCATGTTTTGTCTGTCTGGTAATGGTGATTTCGAGGGATTGGCTAACAGTTATTTGTTTGCTTGGCAACAATCACATGATCGCTACAGTCCTCTCTGATTCACTTGTTCACCCTCTCCCTCGAGTATCTGAAGTGTCAGGTACCTCTATTCTGAAAGCGCAGTCAGCGGCGGTGTTGTGCCTGTCGGCTAACTGATATTTTGTGCTTTCACAAATGATGATCCTCTGGGGCGGCGCTGTGTTTCAGTTCTCATTGCACTGGCGTACTGACAGACCCCCCTAGTGTCTTTGATGTGGAAGAGCAGGGCATCACTGCAGCACACAGTACTTCTTGTAGTCAGATTCAAAGTCTTCGTCCATGCTAGTGGTGTCCGCCATCTTTTTGCCTTCTGTTTTTGGCAGAAACTGTGAGTAGTCCACTCCCTGTTGCTCGTAGAACAGGATGTATGCTGAATCTGTGTCAATCTCGTCCGAGTGAACTTCCTGAAGAGACGACAAAGAAATGGTTTCTTTTAAGTGTTGCGCAATACTTCTATAGCGTTGTCACGAAACCAGACTTGCAGTAGTCAACACTAATGCAGGAAAACATACCACAGTTCTAATATATAACATAATAAACACAGTATTTTTATCTTATAAAATAATTTATCTTATAAAATATCTTTATATATATATACACATTTTATAACACTAATTTTATTTTATTTTATTTTTCAGTACTTTCAGTACTCAACACCGCTGCAAAGGAATTTTCAGAAATATGAATCCAATGTTGATAGCCTAATACTTATTTAAAAAAGAATTTTATTTTTAAAATGTAATTTTACTTAAACCAAACCCTAATCATATACATACAGTTAATTAATATTACTCAATATTTAAATGTATAATTACACTGCAACAAGGACACCTTAACATAAAGAGTAACCGGAAATTTCAATAATATGATTTCCAGATTACACATTATTTTTTTATTATATTCAATTTATCTTTTTAATATTCAACACCAATGTTTCAGGAATATAATTCCCAGTGTTAATACCACATTACTAATATTAAAATATATATTTTTTATATACTATTTTTTTATTTTATGTTTTTCTTTTTCATTTTATATTATTACTTTTTCCTCCAATATTAAAAACCAATGCAAGGCAAATATAATGTGATATAACCAATAAATCTAATATAATAACCAATTCAGGAACATACCACAATAACACAGTACTTAAATTAAAACACTATATATATTTTTCCAATATTCAACACCAATGCAAGGGAGATTTCAAGAATATAAATTCCGATGCACAGTTTTTATATTGAATAATATTTATTTTATTTTTACATTTTAATTTAATTCAACAATAAAAATCCAATGTTGATACCACAGTACTTATTAAAAAAACTATTTGTATTGTATTTTTTTTTAAATAACATTTATTTACATTCAATTAAATTTAATTTAATGCTGAGCTTGCCAAATTCAGATGGTAATTGCTACGACAGATACTGTTGAAAGGTAGTAGTGTCCAGTTTGTATGTTTTAGTATTGACCACTGTTTTTACTTTGTTGAAGCAAGTTCTATCTTTGCAGGTATATGTTTTATATCTGTGCACCAGAGATGCTAAAGAATAACGAGATTCAAGACCTTACCTTGCAGCTGCTGTCATTGTAACAGTACCACTTTTCATTGGGGTTTTTGGCATAAGTCACGTAGTGCCCCCCTCCCATTATTCCTGAATGGCACTGAAAGGAAAAGAATCACAGTGTTAGAGAAGCTGCTTACAAAAGCAATCACTACACAGCTAATAACATAGACAGGAATCACTTACTGAGATTGCATATAAATTGTACAGGGGCTCCAGGCAGATGTCTTTTCTTTGGTGAGGGGTGTCCAGATCTGCGCTGACCTCCAAGTGTCCATTACTCTGACTGCTGTCTTGTCCCAGACCATTCACCATGATCACATCGCAATCATTGCTTGAGGTGTCCAGTGACCAGGTGTCTTGTGCGTTTGCATCAGACGTGATCTGATTCTCCCCGTCCGTCGCTGTGCCCTGCTCCGGCTCGGTCTCGCTCTCCTTGCTGCTGCTACAGGCTTCCAGGTTTTCTTTGCTGTTGCAGAGTCGATGTCGACTGCCCAGCTGGGGAAGACGCAGACGCCCCTGTTTCCGCCCTGTATTCCTGGGGCTGCTGCCAGGGCTGCTGTTCTTGCTCAGTGGGCTGCCCACCCTCCTGACAGAGCATGGGGTGCCTGAAAAAACAAATGCAATGATTAGAGAATCTCATGTTGAAAAGGTCCGCACAAAGAGAGAAGAGAGACACAGACCTCTGCCGGAGGTGGGAGGACTGGCCACGGTAGTTGTGGAGATGGAGGACACAGAGGACTCTCCTATCTCCAGCCTCTGGAGCTCCTCTACCAGGCATTCACTCTGCAAGCTCTGCAGGCTGCCCATGCTTTGAGACACTTCCCGTGGGGCCAGGAATGCACTGGGGTCAAAGCTCTCACGTGGAAACTTCACAATTTTCTGAGACTTAATCCAGCGACCATTGACAAACTGGAAGCGTTTCAAATGAACAATCTGGAAAAGCACACAGAAAAAATATTTCTGTCAAACGTAACAAAGAGAAATTTGCAATAGTGTACACTATAGTGTACACTAAACTCAGGTTTTGTAATTAAAACACTCTAAAACTGTGATGTGGCCTTTCATGATTAAAGCACAAATCACTGCAATTTAATAAAAAATATAAAAAAAAAACAACTTAAAAATTATTAATAAAAAAATATATACATATAAAAAAAAAAAAAAAAAAAAAAAAATATATATATATATATATATATATATATAAAAATGTAACATTTGTCTTAAATATATACATAGATGGGTGTGTATTTATAAATACATAATAAATATAAACAATACACACAAATATTATGTAAACAAAAACTTTTGTTTTGGATGCGATTAATCGGGATTAATCGCTTGACTAATTAATATATATATATATATATATATATATAAAATTACATTATTTTAATCCAATAAAAAAAAATACTGATCTATTTATTGAATTATAACATGTATTTATTTAGATTATGTAATATAGATTTTTCTTGTTGATCAAGTTGCATACACATTCTAATTATTATTATTATTATTATTATTTTTTTTTTAAGAGACATATGGTACATTTATTTCTATACAGAAAAAGAGGAAGCAGAAGTGATTATTGTTTCTGACCAGTACGGGAGGCAGCCTCCAGAGGTCCAGCTTCTTAGTCGCCAGGCGGTGGGTTTTACACTTGGAGCAGTAATACAGCTCATCCTCTCCCAGCTCTTCTTCACTGGTGAAGGCTCTCAAACAGCTGTCCAGACTGATGGGCTCTGCCTGAGCGCGCCGACTCTGCTCTACACTGGGATGCTCCTCCACTATCTGCCCACATAAACATTAGCAATAAATTACCTGACCCACATTATCAGAATGAAATACTACTCAGAGATCTGGACTATTTATAAGATTTGAATAATCATGCAACCAGGTTTTAATTTGTAGTATTTAATTCATTTAAAGGCATTTTTTTAATGTACAGTTAAACATTTGTATTTGTAAGCTATAAAAATTACAGTTCTAGTCTCAAATGGACCTTAAAAACTAGTGCGAAAACCACAAATTTCCTTGTATCATTTTGAAATCTTAAGCAACCAATTTACTATGACTTTGCAAAAGTGTTTGCCTTCAGAAAGTGTCTTTTGCAAGTAGAAATGACACATCATAATTAGGGAGTTCAAGGCTTATCATGAGCTTTTGCTTGAGGTAAAATAGGTAGCAGATCCAGAAAATAATTAATCATACAATATGCTTTTAATGGATTTCTCAGCTGTGATATGAGATAGAAGAAGATCTCTTCACAGGGACTGACAGTACTGGCAGAGTAATTATTTGGTTTAAGGGACACGTCAAGTCCTGCGATGCGGCATAAGACTGAATCCAGTAACATAAAAGACTTCACCCTTCACACAGGGACAAACCTTGAACTGACTGAAATCTCAATAGACTGGTATTACTGCCTTTAACAACTTTAAACATCCTCATAGCACTCACCCTTTCCTGAGAGGTCTGGTAACGAAGGTGCAGAGCGGTGGGGTCCCAGTCTACAGCAATGTAAGCATTCCCCAAAGACGCTCTGTCTTCATTACAGTCCACTGTACAGCCTCTGCAGAACCTGACAAAGTCACCGACAACCCTTGTCAGTCACGACAAACCATGCTGCAGCATGAGATATGTGTCTGCACAATTGCTGAATTTAAAGCCTTACCTGTACCAGGGACACCAGGCACAGGAATTACCATCTTTCTGCACCACTCGCAGAGTAAAGGGGTACTGGTAGCCCATACTGTCATCACTGGAAGAGAGAATGATAACAAGTTTACTTAAACATTTTAGACACAAGTTATGATGTAAAATGAATAAGAAATATTTATAATTAGGGACTATTTCCTAGGTCACTGCTGACTTTTTGAAAGAATCTAAGAAAACTAAGGAATTGTGAAGTTTTCAATTATTATGGTAATATTATAATTTGCACTGATTTGCATTAAATTACAAAAATGCAAAATTGAAGCAATTTCACTAGTGATTCCAGATCTATTATCAGTACATTTGTCACCTGATGTTTTAGAGGTCTTTTTTACTAATTTCTACTGACAGAGACTATAAAGAGAGAAGATAGGAAGTAATTGTGAAGGGAAATGGGATCCGGAAATGACTGCGTTAAAAACATTATGACTGCAATAAAAGCATTAGCTTAACGGTAGCATAATTCAAACCTGCAAATATTCACAATAATCATCAACATAATCCTTGTGAGCTGCAGATGCTACTGACCAGTCTTGAGCATGGTTGCTGGCTTCCTGTGGGGGCAGAGGGCTGGCCAGTCGGGACACCTGGATCCACACGGCATCATACAGGTCCTTCTTACTCGTGTGAACTGTGCATGGTACAATCAGCGGCATACCGAACAGACTGGGCCTGTTCTTCTGAGAGGACAGGAAGTACAGCTCTGTCCGCATCTGAGGGGACAGACCTTGCAGTTAGGATGTTAATGACCATCAAGTCTAACAGTGAATACATCAGTAAATCCTCACCATCTTTCTGTGCATGGCAATGATGTAGCCAATAAAGGGGCTGTCTTGCACTGGCACGGCATGGCCATTAGGTATACCATTGGCGAGAGGCTTCTCTGGGGTGCAGGGGACCACTGTGCTAGGCATGCCATTAGGAATCAGGTTAGACTTTCCAATGTGATTATTCCCTGCAGTCCCATTAGCCACAGGTGGTTTTTCTAAAAGAGACATTTATGGGTCAATGACAAATAGGAGTGTCTGTGTTAAAGCGATAGCTTTCCTTCTAAAGAAATAGCTGACCCAAAAATGGATATTTGCTTAATATTTACACAGCCTCAGGCGATTCAAGATGTTGAGGAGTTTGTTTCTTCATCAGAACAGATTTGGAGAAATTTAGCATTACATCACTTGCTCACCAATAAATGGGTGCCGTCAGAATTTCAGTCCAAACAGGTAAAAAAAACAAAAACAAAAACACAACTCCACACACAAAAACTCCAGTCTATCAATTAGTGTCTTGTGAAGTGAAAAGCTGCATATTTGTAATAACCAAATCTATTATATTTTTTCATTACTTTAAACTCATTTGTTACTAAAATACAAATCATCTATCCATAATACTGCTTTCTCCAGTAACAAAATGTCCAGAAGTGATTTGTTTGAAATTAAAACCTAAATGATGTGTTTCTTATAAACATGCAGCTTTTGAATTTAGAAGACATTACCTGATGGACTGAAGTCGTGTGTATTACTTGCGGATTATTATAATGTTTTTATCAGCTGTTTGGATATATTTCTGACGGCACCCATGTACTGCAGAGGACACATTGGTAAGTGATGTAACACTAAGTCACATTTCTCCAAACCTCAAAGAAACAAACTCATCTATATATGGGTGCCCTTTGGGTGAGTACACTTTCAGCAATTTTGGGTCAACTATTACTTGATACTTGAAGTAATCAATCCTTGTTACCTGTTATCACTGGAGAGGTGACTGAGGTGGGCGAGCCAGGCACAGGGATCTCAAATGCACAGAGAAAGCCGTTCACAGAGTGTCGCACCTTCTGGTTGTCTTGAGGAAAGTTCTAGACCAAATAAAAGCATTTGTTCTAAAAGCCAGGCCAAAAGGATTGCATCAACAACAGTGTTGTCGTGGCGAGTTGAGCTGACCTTGATGTTGGACGTGTGAACCTCAGCCAGTAGAATCTGCTCAGGTTTCAGGAAGCACAACTCGCTCAGCTGTTTCTTTAGGCCCATGTACTTCTCATCCATGTTGAGACGCAGCCCATACCTCACTGGAGTGGAGCCGTCAAGTTTGATAACTGCAAGTCAAAAAAGCTTTTATGTGAGACTGGCATATCTGCTGATGGATTTTAAAGTGTTTATGTTTTCTCTCTGCTTGGCTTCACCTGTGATTTCTAAGTGCATGGAGCTGTCCATAGGAAGCGGCAGCGACAGGAAGTTAAAGGGGTCGAAGCGGGCACTAATATGGCCACAGGTCTTGCACTTCACCTGGGACCTGAGCTGCCCATGGAAGAGGTCGACTACAATAGAACGATTTCTCCGCAAATGGTTTTCCCAGGCCTGTGATGAGAATAGTTTCCATTAGCATATCATCAGTGTGCCCATTTAGCTTGATTAGGGCCCTATGCAATCAGTTTGATTTTTCCCCAAATTCCATTAAATTTTTTTCCAAAATCAGTTTTTTTTCCATTTAAACTTTTTTAGACTCTGTTTTGATGGTTAAAATCAATTTTATTAAATAAAACTGAAAATTGAAATTGAAACTTGCAAAATGAAAGAGCAATTTATTAAAAGTTTTACAAAAATAAATTTCTTAAGACCCAATGAAATGTTTTATTTTTTCTCAAAATCCATTATATATATATATATATATATAATTTATTTTTATTATTATTTTTTACAAAAATTCTCTTTTCTATAATTTATTGTTATAATAAATCTATAATTCATTTTATTAAATGATAAAAATCCAGAAATACTTTGTTGTGTATTTACATTTCATACTAAATATATTCTGGAAAATATTAATTTTATCAATAACTATATTAGCAGAAGTAGTACTATAAATACATTACATACTATTTCTGTCAACATTTCTTCTGTTTCAACCAAACTTTTATTTCAACTCATATCGAGGCTGCAGAGGCAAAAAAAAAAAAAAAAAAAATGCGAGCACACACATGCTTTTGTATGTGTGAAAACAAAATACACAGAAAAATTGGGCTGAAAAACAGTAGTGTGACACCGACCTCCGTGGCCACTTCATGATCTGGCCGGCCATCACTGTCTTTGAGCTCCACGTACGGCTTCTCATGCACACGATTCAAGTCCTCGTGAAGCCCATCCAACAGGAAAGCCAAAAGCTCCTGGGAGTCTTGCTGCTGAAAGCCGTTGAATCTTGGAGCATACTTTGCTATCGTCCACTACAAAAATGTTTTTAAAACATAGCATAAGAATCTTAATGGAAACATTTAGGTTTGATGCTTGTGATATTAGCAATGTTATTAACTCACTCTGAGTTTCAGGGGTGCAATGTTCTTCTGAGTGCCGCTCCAGAGTTCCTGGACCAAATCACCATAGCATTTGGCCATGTGACCACGCATTCCTATTGGATTGGTTCTGTCAAGGCAAGACACAGCTCATTGGTCAAGAAGTATGACAGATCACAGAAGTCACAAATTGACCATGAGCCAAATCTGCATGGGGAACTTCTTAGCATTGCACAAAAAAAAAAGGCACTGACTATATCTCCATACCTGTTAAGCTCATAAAGGTGTCGTCCTGAGATAAAGTACTCAGTAAGGGGCTTGGTATTGCTTACACACTGAATACTGGAGTTCATGAAGCATGTGTTACCCAGGTTACTCAAACCTGTGGCACCTTTCTCTGTAGGAACTGCAAGACAAATAGCAAAATTTATACACAGTTATTAGAGACTGAAGGAAAGTTGATTAAATTTATGTTCCTCTGGCTCAGCCACTTGAGTACTATCTCCATGAAGTCTAATTACTCAGTATTTCATAGAGTTCGAAAGCAACATTGTGTCTTTAAATGGTCACAGCTGATGTCTGTCTTGATATGACTTTTGTATTGCTTAACAAAATCGCTTCTTGGACTCTCGCTGCTTTCGTTCCTGTGTTAATAATCTACTTGATATGTGCTTTGATACAAGTAACTAGTCTTTAGAATTGTATTACAGTGCCATCAAGGCAAGGTCAAACTCAGATAAACATTCTGACATTTGTAGATAACTTGGCCAGCCTTCAATTTGCATAGATTTTTTCAACACTTTCCAAGACCTCTGACATTACCTTTGTGTCTGTCGATTTTGCTGCTGTTTGCAATGAAAGACATTTCCTCTGGCCAGCTCATATCTTTGTTTCGAACTAGAGAGAGGGAAAGATATCTTAATCATTTTTTCCTTTTCCATCAGTACGGCCATGCATGCTTCGCAATTTAATCCACACAGCTCAGCAAATGTGAATTGAGATAAAACTTTAATTAAGACAGATAAATGTCACAGACATACCCTCAATGACTAAGTGCTGTTCGTCTTGAATTTTCAAACTTTCTAAAGTGTGATCTTCATCGTCTAGGAGAGTGAGGTAATTCTGAAAAAAAAAAAAAAAAATATATATATTATAAAACAAGATTAGAATACAATTTAAGGGATGCATCATGAATTATTAAAGACCTATTATTAAAGAATTAATAGAAACAATAAAATAATAAAGGATAATTAAAGAATAAATTGTTTTGCAGTTTTAAATTACATTTTAAAATATACTAAAATAAAAACTTTAAATCACTTTTCACAAAATTATTGTTTTTGTTTTATATTTGTATTTTATTATCCAATAAATGCAGCCTTGGACACTTCTTTTAAGAACATTTTTAAAAATGTAATTAAATTAAATGGTAATGTATATATTACCCTTAATCACTGACAAAGTTTTAATGCATTCACTTTTCAAATTTAAAAGGCCAGGAAAATGGATCAAAATATTCATCCTGCACAGATTATTGTCAAATCAAATGATCTCAATAATCAGACCTCTCCTCCCTCAATACCACCAGTGGCTATTTTTGAGATGCTCCTCTCAAATATTCTGGATTAAATTGGAAATATGTGAACACAGGAATTTTCATTTTGAAGTTCAGAGCTGTGAGGTGACATCGGTAACTTATAATGATGCCAGATTTGCATATGAATGTCTTTGATCAGAGTTTGATGTTCTTTTATTCAGTATCTGTTAAGGAGGTCCCCACCTCACTGTTGTAGAGCCAAAGACGCATGTCCTCTTCTTTGATGCGTAACCTCTGGGACAGGTACTCATGAATGTCTTTAATGGTGCCTATCCTGCTGAAACAGCCTGTGTATGCCAGCACCCGCTTCAGAGGGGCGTTCGGAGAAGGAACGTTTCCTGAGTTGGGAACGAAGCAGCCTTTAGCATTCTCTTTGTCACATGCAATAAAATATTTAATATTGTTTCAAATACAACCCTTTAGAGCTTTTTCACCCTACTGCGTTGTTATATATTCAAAAACTAACTTGAATCTATTGAGAATGTAAGCTTAATTTAACCTTTTGTGCTAAATCAGTCAAGTAACACTTTCATGGTTTTATTGTAATGCAATAATGAAAAACTTTCAGCAAATCCATAGATTGTAATAAGCATGCTATTAAATCAACTAGTCACAAGGAGAACACAGATCAATATAAACACACACACACACACACACACACACACACACAATACCTGATTGACAGACTGAGGATTAGTTGTAAGGTAGCAGCAAGAAAGGGCAAAGGTCATTTTCAAAGGGAACATTCATCAATTCATTAGTCTGATTTAAATAAAAATTATGTCATATATTTAAAATTATTCCAGTCTTGTCAAAAAAAACAAAAACAAATCAAATAAAGATATATTTAAGATTCGTACAGCAATTATTGATTTCATAGGAGACCAAAAAAAAGGTTGGTATGATTGCGAAGCAGACAATTACAGGAAATCAGAGAGCGCTCATCTTTACCCACACCAAATAGTCTTCTGAGCCTGGTAAAGCCATGACAACATCGCCTGCCCACTTGCAGGGCATAACAATAAGGAGGCCCATTATTAGGCCAGCACTACAGTTTTTACTACATTTTTCACTTATGTGTGTTTTTAGGTTTCGCAAACTGAAATATTTTTGTTATGTATTCAACATAAATTTATATTTAGCTGTCATTACTGTTTTTTTTTACTCAGATGATGACTCTAGGTGTTGGCATCAGGATTTGGCTCTTTAGTAATCCAGACAGATCATTTTGGTTTTAGAAGATTAGAGGAGGTGGTCAAGGCAGTGGAGGTAGCCTCTCTCTTGCTGCAGGCTTACGTTACCTCGAGGCATATGCGGAGGGAACATTCGCAGGCTGCTCATACCCATATTGACCCAAATGTTAGACTGAGGGCTGCGTGTGGCCGGTTGCTGGCGCAGGAACAGAAGGTAGCGGGGAAAGAGCTCCAGCTCTGGCTGAGTTGTAACTGTAGACACGATGACCTGGAAGTAGAGGAGACAGCATAAGCACAATGGAGAGATGCACTAGGCTTGACTATAGTGGTGCGCTTTCTTAAGAGAGAAGATCATTTAGGTGAAAAAATTTTTTTTTTCATTCCACATTTAAAATTACTTTAAACCTCTACTGAATACATAATTACAAAAGATTTTGTTTATTATACTTATATACGTGAATACCACATTCAATAAAAAATTCTGAGTATATAAAAAAAAATATATAGTTTCTTATATTGTAAAATTATATATAAAAAAGTGAACATGCTGCCAAAATTATTTTAAATTCAATTTTAATTAAGTTTTAGTCTGAATATTACAAAAAATAAAAAACAGCTATTTTTCATATAATACAAATAATTGTAATGACTCCTAACGTTTTACAATAAAGTTTATTCACTAATAAATATGGATCATACTTTTTAGTTTAACTCTTTTTACTGCCAATTCTCAATCAGAGAGTTATTACAAATGAGGAAAAGAAAAACCATACAACATTAATTTCACAATATTGAAGAAAAAATATTGGGTGGTAATTAAACACATTCCTTACTCTCTGAACCATATTCAGACGAAAATAAAGAAAGTAATCAACAACAAAACAAAACAAAACAAACAAAGAAAACAATAACAAATTATAATACATAAATTAACAAATGACACCTGAGTAAGCCATTACTGTTAAATGTCAGATATCAGACAATTTCTTTTCCTAATACACTCTTGGATGAGTTTTAACCATTCAAAAGCAAGAAAAAAGACTGATACAGACAGGGTTAGATATGTAAGACAGGTTACATATAAAAAAGCTGTTTTTTAAAATACAACAGAAAAGGTTGAATCATACTTTTTATGGGGGAAAGAACCAATAATTAAAAATGATTTCTTAGTTGATGACGTGATGCAACATGTCAGCAAAAGAGTTTAAATCACCTCCAGAATGTAACTTATTTACTGGGATTAAAACATCCCATCACTATTAACAATTTAAGGCAATCTAATATAAATCATGTGCTTGCAGAGTGAAGAAAATGAGTCTGATGATGACAGGCAACATGGTCCAATAGAGCGTTAAGTCAGAATAGAAAAACAAAATCTATATTCACCGTTCATGTGACACTTCAAGTCACGTCATCAGGAATATTGCAAATAAAGTAAAAGCAAATAACATTTACTAAAGCACAAATTAAGTGCCCAGGGTGGCACCTCTGATGGGAGATGGCATACATACCGGTCTGGGCAGACTGAGGTTGGCCCCATACCAGTGGTAAAGTGCCCTCCATACTGGCTCTGGCACAGTCTCAAATTCCCGACCAGCTATCAGCTGTTGGGATTTCTTCACCCGACCTCCCTCCATGGTTAGTGTGGGCGCCTGGATAAAAAACAACAACAACAAAAAAAAAACACTTCATATTGACAGCAATTTGCAATGTCAACTTGTAGCTACTAGTGGAATAGTGAATAAATCACAGGTGATGTAAGCGTCCTTTACCCTGCTCTTCTCCGATGACTCTGAGAGTGGGAGGATGGATGAAGAGGCGGACAGGAGCGAAAAGGTCTCAATTTGACTTAAATACTGCTATGCATTGTGTTGAGTAAAAAAAACCTTGTGCATTGTGTTGAGTAAATAATATGGGATGCTCCATTAATACTGCAAATGTGTTTGTGACAAGGCATTACAGAAGCAATCGTTTTATTTAAAAATGCTTTTAACTTCACATCAAAGCATTCATTTTCTACAACACAAATGTTACAGACCACTCATCACAGGATTAATTTGTTCTAGGTGATTTCGATTTCGAAAATGGAACTTTAGTGTCATTTTGAGCTCTCTAAAGCTATAATTAGAATAGAAGAAAAACAGCTTGAAGGTGTTATTTTCCCTGCAGGTCTATCGAATGCACTTTAGCAGTCATTTTGATGGACAAGAGGATTATCAGTGGCTTCCTGGTTTCGTTGTGTGTTCTGGGCACACGTACACTCACCTTCATGGGCTCGGTGGTCACCAGAGGCTGGTTGTCTATGGCCCCGGGTCTCTGCACGGCCATGCTATTCGGCAAATGACCATTGGCGCTGGAGAAACACTGGTTGTTGTTGTCAGAGATGTTGTGCTGGCGAGCAAAGCATACGTCTGTGGCAGAGGAAGTGGCGTGTGGGGTCAGGCCTGGGGAAGTGAAAACACTGCGTAAGGGAGGCGAAACATTGTATCTGAGACTTTATTGGACAGGAGCACTACCCATAAGGCTACTATAATTTCTTTCAAACACCACAACTGAAAGTGTTGGAATTTTGTTTTTGAAAGAAGGCTGTGCTAAGGCTGTGTTTCAAATACAGGAAAAACTAAAATATTCCCAGAATTCAAAATAACTTTTATTTTGTAATGTTTTTTTAAAGTGTAATTTATTCCTGTGATGGCAAAGTACTCCAGTGCCACACGCTCCATCAGAAATTATTCTAATTTATTTCTTTGAAATGGAAATCTTTTGTAACATTATAAATGTGTTTACTGTCACAATTTAACATGGCCTTGCTAAATAAAAGTATTAATTTCTTTAAAAAAAAAAATGTTGGTTAAACCTTAACTTTACAAAGCTACATGAATATTTTTTGTTTACAAAGAAAACAAAAATAACAACTTTATTCAACAATTTCTTGTATAAGTCTTCGGCACATGTTTACAAAAATATCACGAAATCTTAAAATGTGTTCCAAAGATGAACAAAGGTCTTAAGAGTTTGGAACGACTTGAGGACGAGTAATTAATGGCAGAATTTTCATCGGGTGAACTATCTTTAACTCTAGCAACTAAGTTTGTACTTACTATTACCAGTGCTCTCTGAAGCCTCCGATGAGCTGGAGATGTTATCAGGGAATTTTTCTTCTGGGGAACTGGGGGAACGGACCACTATTCCAATTCTGTTCAGGAAAGGGTCTATAGTTGCTGTTGACTGAGAACTTCTCATTCCACTACCTTGCACTGACGGCTGCTCCATGACAATCGACTTATTATCCTGTTTAACACAATAGGATATATATATATAAAAAAATAAAAATCAAGAATCAATGATATGGTCAGTATTATCAATAAAATAAACTAGGCAACACAAAACTAAAACATCACAACAGTACTTTTTGGCCAGTTGATGCCTGACAGAAACAAGATCCAGTTTGATTTTTAAATCAGTTTAGTTTTTTCTATTGTCTACTTATAGTTAAAAAAAAAAAAGTCATAATTTAGTAAGCTGCAAAGTGTGTTTACATTGATCTTATTTCAAAACAAATAAAAAAAGTGATTAATCACATGACCCCTTTCTTTGTTATGTAGAGGCTGAATAGACATATTGCTGACTCACATATCTGACATAGTCTTTCCATTGCTGCCACCACTGCATAGAGATCAGGAACCAGTTCTGACCGGGTTGTAGCCCGTGTCTGCTCTCCCTCTCCAGCCAACCCCTGTGCCGTCACATAAAATCAGCGTAGATAACAGTCAGTCAAACAACTATCATATTTATACACAAGCACCAAAATAACCCAACAAAACACTTCTTCTGACACAAGACATCAATGCTAAATGTGCAGTATAGCTAAAGCAATACAACAGACACAAAGATGTGCTTCGTCAGTCCCGCTGGAAAATCTAATTGAAAATGAAATTGTGTTCTCAATCTCTGTCTGGTCTAAAACACTGTTAGAGGCAGGAGGTATGATGGATGCTCATATACAGACAAAGCCTAATCATGAGGCTTATGGGAAAGTGAAATACAATACGGCCCTTATAAGGCTTGTTTTAAAACATTGAGAAAGTGCTCTGTAGGGACGCTTTTGAAATGAAGTTACAGACAGTGATAGGCTAAAAAATGCTGTGTCCTACTCTCACCTAATGATCTGCCCTTCTTCTTCAGGGGTAGCAGGACGCAGGCCCAGGACGATATGACACACCTGATGACGAACAGATTAACAAGCAATTTCAGGCCAGACCCAAGACAACGACGTATATACTTTATTGGATTCACTAGTATTTACAGATTATAGAAGCATTTAGACACTTATTTTTTTTGATTCCTTCTCTAAAAATACTGCAAACAACAGGATCATACCTGAAACAGCAAGTTGAGGAACTCATTGGCGAGGGCACTTTTCACGCTCCATATTTGATAGTCCTCTAGGGTTAAGTGCCCTTGCTATTAATAAAACACAAGGTAAAGGTTAGGCCACAAATGACATACGCTCATAATAATGCCCTTAGAAAATATTAGATCTATTTAATTGATTTAATTTAATTAAATTTACATACCAATGTTTTAATTTTATTTGCTAATATTTATATCATATTTACTAAATTAGTGCTGTCAAACGATTAATCACATCCAAAATAATTTTTGATTACATAATATATGTGTGTGTACTGTGTATATTTATTATATATATATAAATATACACACATACATGCATATATTTAAGAAAAATACGTTGTGTTTATATTTTAAATATATTTATATGTAATATATATTATATAAATGTATACATGTAAATACAAGTAAATATTTTCAATATACATACTGCATGTGTGTTTATTTATATATACATAATAAATGTACACAGTACACACACATATATTACAAATCAAAAATTATTTTGGATGCGGTTAATCATTTGACAACACTATATTGAATATATAGATTAAACATATTTTACACCATATTTCTATTAAAATTTTGGATTTTGATTAAAAGGAGGTGTGCTATCTATTATATTAGTTTTTGAAATGTGAAATCGATCTGGTATTATCTAATGCATTTTTTTATCACGATATGCAATATGAAAATAAATGAATAATTACTTTTGTTGTGTCATGCATTTTCAATATGTCCTCTACAATGTCTGACACGCTGGAATCAAACTCCTGAAACATACAGAAGCATAAATCATGAAAGACCATCATGAAATCCTATTACTGACATGAAAAACTCCATTACATGTAAGAAACATATTGACAGCTCAGGATGCACAAATCAATAACGAATTGATTGGAGTTTCATTTTAATATATAATGCCACATTAGTGCATACATGCAACAACATGACTGCATCTCATTTGCATTAATCACCAAATATAAGCATGTACAAATAAACAAAATAATGAATATTAACACTATGAAAGTAATTTGTTCAGTAACAAAAGGTTAGCCAGATTAGTTCTACTGTACCATGTTATTATTGCCATTTCTGTGGATGGAAAAAGGTTAGTTCAATTAGACTATCAGATGCTCTGCACTTACAGGGAGAGTGTCTGTACGGTTATCTTTCCACACCTCCAGCAGCGCCACCACCATCTCATGGATCTCATCCCTGGACAGAACTCCATCCCGATCTACATCGAACACTTTAAAACAAACTGCAATAGACAAGGAGGAGGAAAATAAGATAGGGAACTTTGACATATTCATCAAAGAAAATCGTTATAATTTGCGCAAGAATTATGGAATATTACTTAACTGTGTGTATTTGGAATACATAATGTACAAGGCATGAAATAAGCCTCAACAAGTCACAGGATTTTATTCTAAAAATACCCACAAAAATCCTGCATCTGCTATGGAATGAGATGAACAACTAAGAGAGAACGATAGAAAATAAAATGCTTACACTTCTGCCTTTCCGCTACAGGGCCCCGACAGCACGCTGAGAGCCCGCAAGATATCTCCTTAAAGTCAATATGATTGTCCCGATTCTCATCAAAGGCATGAAACAAGCCTGGAAAATGGGAGAAAATGTCAGTGTTCCGATTAGCCAGAAAGAGTAATTGGATTCTTTGGAGATCTTTTATCACAAATGATCCAATACATTTCAAAAGCAAGGGCCCACTTCTACCAAAATAATACGAGCCATGACTTTCCTGGGTACCGAAAATGTTTTAAAAGCATGTGAGGCGCAGGTGGATGTATGTGGGAGTGTTTGTGTGGCTCAGTCTATTTGAGAATCTCTAAAAAAATCTTTATGTCTTACCTTCACTAAGCGATGCGTGAATAGGGGGAGAGACCAGAGGGACAAAGGTTTCCAAATCAAAGCGGCCTGTCCTTGACTGGGCTTTCAGCAGCCAGTAGCGTTTTTCCAAGTCGATAATGTCTGATTCTTCTACTGCAAGAAAGGAAACCCACACACACACAAAAATCAAATTTTCGGTGAAAATTATTTCTTTTAGTGTGCAGTGTCAAGCATCAGTGGAGCATAAGCTCCTTGTGTAATTGAATATCAGTCCCAACATATCTGCGTAATAGTGCCATTAAACAGACCGTTTTCAAAAAAGCCATTATTTATTCACGCTTATGTTGTTCACCCTCATGTTTACTACACCTGAAAACCTATTTTTTAAAAATCAAATAAAGTATTAATATTTTATGACAGTCAAAATGCTGAATTTGGGCAACTAACTGAAATAATTAATTAATTATTGCAAAAAAAAAAAAAAAAGCTAAAAAAAAAAAAAAAAAGCACAAAAACTAAAACAAATTCAAATGATAATATAAAAATTAAAGCTATTTCAAAATATTCTGTAAAAACACTGATATTATATGGTTTCATATGTCATAGACTCCAGTTTTATGGCACTAGTTTGTCCTTTTTTGAGTTTGTTATACAGCAAAAACTATTATTATTCGCTACTTTTACAGAGAACAAGTTTCTTTAACAACTGTACAGAGAACAACTGAATGAATGTTCCTTGTTCGAATAAAATATTCTTAAAATAGACACATCAATCATTTTCATAATACATTATAAACCAGTAGCAGACTGTAAGTGGGCTGCGGTGAGCGACTCAGGCTCTTATTAGGTGATTAACATTTGTGATGATTGATTACATAACAGCTACTAGGTGAAAGCATGACTCAAGTTACTCCCTCCGTAAATGCCATATAGAGTGCTTTTAGTTTGTTGGGGTTAAGAGGACCTAGGTCAACTCTTCTTGCTTGGCCATAATCTCTAGCTTAGGCTAATAGGATTGGTTTTGCCCCTCCCACACTGACTGTCACACATAAGGCAAGTGTCAAAACACAGGAATACAAATCTGATCTTTTGTTTAGCCTGATGTTCGCTTTAGCCTCCTCCCCTGTCTATTATTCAAAACACAATACATCTCAGAAAATGCACTCCATAAATAAATAAATAAGCAAACCGATCCATACAAAAAAAGGGGAGAGAAAGAGAGAATGTCCTAGGGGTTTTTTTGGGACAGGAATAAAAGGCATCTTAATGAATAGCCTTTTGGATTGCACTGAAACTCCCCCGTTATCTCAGACTCCAGCAGCACAGTTAAACCTCTGTGGTTTGATGGACAATTGGGAGTATGATTGGATTGGGTCAATAGTCATTATTTCCCATAGTGCTTTGGGAGAGCAGGTTTACGGTCTGAGGGCTGAAAACTGTAAGAGCAGAAACACAGGGGATCTATAGGGGTACGAAACCACTCACTACAAATCACAATCAATGATTCGGTGTCATTTCACAAGTGGTTTTAAAAAAAACTCTAGTCCTAATACAAACCTCCCATAGCATGCAGCCAAACATTTAACAACAAATGTCCCTCTGGAATGAAGAGTCATTATAATGCACCACGTAATTAATGCAGTGATGAAGAATTATCATTATTCAGAGCAACGTTATTATTATTACTAAGAACAATAATTAGTTTAGAATAGTTGTTGGGAACTGAATAACTGCTCGAGTGTTATTCACTGATGAGCACTGGACAGCAAATGCTAATCTATAATACTTATTATGTGCCTTACGGATAAGCAAAGAGCCATGGTTTATCCTAAATGTTTACAGTCTTGATTGTTGAGGTACATCTTAATATGAGGCACCATGTGCAGTTGATTTCAAGCTAGCCACAGCCTGTGATATCCTCTGATCGTGCAATGCATTATGGCAGGAGGACAGGCATTGTTTTTCTGGCTAGCGTGACACTGTCGGGCCTCTCAAGCTGTCAAAACCCATTTCAGCCATTACTTTCGCTACGTTTCCATTACTTTGAATGCCCTGTAAAAAGGCACAGAACACACAGCGTCCATGACAGAGGAGAAATTACAGGTCTAGACTGAAACGAGGGTACACTTTTGTATTTAATATCACAAACATTAGCTATCTCTCTTGGAAACAGATTCTATCTTCGATGCCACTTCAACACCAAATAGTTGAAAAGTGTTTGTCATTTAAACGCCAGTGGGAATATGACAGTTCACTCCACACTGAAAAAAAAAAAAGGGCAATGATAGAGCCCTTATTTAGTTATTTTATTTATGTCAGCATATTAAAGTACTATACAGAACATTTATATATGAGCTTAAAAGATGATTAAATGATTAAAAATATTACTGAATAAGAACATAAGTAAATACATAAGTGTGTGCCTTTGCTTGGGGCAAGTAAGACAAAAAAAAAAAAAAAAAAGATTAATTATATATATTTGTTCTTTTTTTCTCACCCTCAGATTACAGATTTTCTAATAGTTGTATATCAGCCAAATATTGTCCTATCCTAACAAACCATAAATCAATTGAAAGATTATTTACTCAGCTTTCAGATGATCTATAAATCTCAATTTCGAAAAATGTACAATTATGTTTTGTGGTCCAGGGTCAAACATGTGTGTATACTGTATATATTTATTACGTATACACTTGCATGTAAATATTTATTTATACAATATATACTGTATATGTCTGTTTTTATATATATAAAGCTATTATTTTTATATAAGGTATTAGGTACCATACAGCTACATAAACATGTTGTCTGTCAACTACACACCTCCAAATGCCAGTACTCACCTAAAGGAGCGACTCTATCAGAGTTGCAACAGAAGAACCATACCATATTCCACAGCACATGTCACGGCTCTGGATGTCAGATATGGCATGTACCATAGCAAACGTTATGTTGGCAAAATGCAGTTACTCTCCATTTCTGTATGTAATCCAACTCCCTTTCTTTCTCACAGATTACTGTCACCCAGCCTTCACTTTCTTCTTTCTGATAGGCCTCTTGCCTGTTCGCACTTGGCCTGATGTGAGGCATATTCTGGAAGGCGCATGAACGCATAAACCCACATGCGCTCACACAGATCACACAGATCATGACTACTTCACACCAACAGCACACACACAGCCCTCTCACTGAGCTAAGAGGATAATCTGGAGCGGGCCACAGATTACTGTGGTTTGCCCAGGTAGCTTCTCTGATTGGCTAGAGATGGAGAGCCAAAGCTGTCCTTGATTGACAAAGCAAACTTCTAATTCCAATTTCACTGAGTCATCTGCATAATCACTTGCTTTTGTGTTTTTTAACTTTCTTTCGTGTGTCTGACAATAAAAATTATCTTGTCTCGGTGACAAAGCGAAAAAGTATAAAGCCCAGCCTTGTGGATTCATTCTGTAATGGAGAAATATGCTATAGACAGAATCGATCAAGGTCTTACTAATACCCAGAAAGGCGCATACATTGACGTTCCAATAATGACTGTATACAGTCAATTGATTAATGACAAAGGCAAACAACTGCTGTGTATGCTGTTTGAAGCAACCTATAGGAAACTGCTTTAAATCACAAACAGAACAGGCTTGTCGATATTGGTTTGCTCCTGCCCTGCATTAATGGTTGTGTTTCAAAACCTACTGGGCTGCCTACCTGCACAGCATTATCAATTCTAACATCTGTACACACTGAATCAGTTTCTCGGTCAAATAAATTTTCTCATTCCCAGTAAAAATATTCCAAACATTTTTAATGCAGTCCAACACGTTTATCCAGATTTTTGCACCGTAAAACAAAGCTACCTTAATGCAAAAATAATATTTAGGTAGAGTCTTAAAAATGGCTAGAAAAGAAAAGGATGAATAGAATGATAACCAGAACAATAGATAGCCAGGTAGAAAGCCAGCTAGAATGACAGATAGAACGACAGACAGATTAGAGAACATTTTTAAAATTCATTTAATTTAAATAAACCTAAATACTCACAAAAAATTCTAATTAAAAACTATGTTATCATTTATTTAAAATACATTTATTTAATAGTATTCTTAATATTATGCCTAAAATGTGTTTTAATATCTCTGTTAATAAGGATTATATGATCTCTGTATAATATTATAGTTTTAAATGCAATATATTTAAAGTGTACCTGAAGCATGCTTGAAACAGTTTCACTTATTAGTTTCACATACTGAGAGTAAATGTATTTGTGGTATAGAAACACTAAATAAATAAAATGTATTTTAAATACATTTTAATATTTTTTTCACCAAAGAATAAATAAAGTTATACAATTAATAAATACATTAATAATAATAATAATAATAATAATAATAATATTGTTGTATTATAATTATTGTTATAAAAAACACCAATCTAAAATGAAATAAAGGCTATCATTGCATCACTTGTGAATGAGGGTCAGTTGGGCCATGCAGCACACTCATAACTGAAAATATTACAGGCTTCCCACATTACGATTTCATGACAGCAAAAGCACTGAGTGACAAAGCGGGTGGGAGATCTTCAGCCCATAAATAAATCATCCATGAGAAGAGCTAGTGCTCGGATTCTGTCACTGTACGGACTTGGGGTCTCTGAGTGAACGCAGCCATTTCCTTCACCGTGTCAGTCTGGTTTTAATAACTGGGTGGCAGTGACAGCTGCAGCAGGGCCGAGTGTGTGCAAATGCTGTGTGTGTGTGTTCACTGAGTGGGAAGTGTTGCCTGTCACTCGCCATTATCTCACACAGATGCCTCTCTCCCGGTGGAGGGCAGGCCGGCTGACTTGCCGATGCCTCCTGTGTGTCAGGGAGGAGAGGGAAGTGGACAAAACGAGTCTTGCAACCTGCCTAAATTTCTACAGCATGGACTATCAAAGAGCAGATTACTGTCAGCTTCAGCGACATGCAGTGTCTCTTGTACACTATTAGTAATTTCTTATTAAAACACATATTTGTGTAAGCACCCAGTCCAAAGAGCATTGAGAGTATATTCAGAAAGTACTAATGGAATAGTAAGAAAGTATAGACAGTCAAAGCTGGGTCCCGAATGTAAAAATGATGGTAAAAAGACCATTTCTACATAGTGAAATCGATTTCTTATGAAAATGTACAAATCATTCAGGGCAGACTCATCATGAGCTCATGACACCGTGTCCTAACTACACGCCACACGACAAGCAATTTGGGTGCCCAAACTAGTCACGACAGAATCAATGAAGTATCACAGCCAATCAGAAGCATGTGTGAGTGGGCTCTCTCTGGAAGTGCACTGCTCTCGCAGTGAAACAGATCTGTTTATAATTTAATTCATATAAATATTAAAGCTTTTTAACATCATTAATGTACATAAACATCATTAATGTACATACTGAGTGACTGAGAACATCTTTGTTATGGAATTAACACTCATTGCTTTCAGTTCACAGCTTTCTGTATGGCTGTAGGGTCTCGCAGTATGATATTTAAAGTGCCCCTATTATGCCATTTTAAAGGTTGCTAATATTGTTTTATGAGTCTCTCAAAACAGGTTTACAT
>JAUMHE010000067.1:9725221-9738017 GCA_032359235.1 Enteromius mattozi
ACAGCTGAACAACAGAACTACAGAAACGTAAGTTAGCTGGTTACCAAGACATGTGCAGGGTTGTTACACAACATAACGTACACAAATATGTATTTTGAACGATCGCTAGAAAATCCAATCATCAATTATTAATCATACTTATAGGTAGAAGTTCAGAGGAGCAAATAAACTGGGCACTGATCTTTTTTTTGATAGACAAAAACTCTCATTTATCGTGCACTGTCGGCGTCTCAACTTTGCAGATAGTTTATGTTCACATACAGCTACATGACACACTACATGAAAGATCATATTTGAAAACGCATAATAGGGGCACTTTAAGCTAATATTAGACACATTTAACTTTGAATGAAGCACATAATCACCTGAGATTATCTACTGTCATATAGTTTGTATGTTTTTATTCAAGCCGTGACGTTGCGAAAAATATAAACCATTTTTAAATAAAAATTTTTTGTGTGTCGCAGTCGTGGCTAGTTAGGACAAAAACTCTGATTAACAAGGAAAAGATACCTTTTATCGCGAGTCGCAGCATCGCACCACGTGTGGTTAGGACACGGTGTGAAACTGATGGTATATGTTTCTCCAAAAGTGATTTCCAACAGTTGCCTTATTTAAGCACTACACACTACCCATAAAAGTATGCAAGTATATGACTGTACCCATTTTTTCTCAAGCTTTTCAAAACTCAGAGATGGGCACTTTAGTTCAAGGCTTAGAATTCTTTTGAAAATAATTTTAATAGCCATGAGCAAAATGAATGGAGAACTGGAACCGACAGAGACAGAGAGTTTTGAGAGTGTATTGAGAGGAAGTATTCAGAGAGTAGAGTACTGAGAGCTCATTCAGATAATACTCAAAGAAAATAATGACACTTACAGTGTGTGACACCTGCCAGGGTTTGATAGAAAGTGGGTGTGTCGCTATCGTCGGTCAACGTGACGCACACGCCACCTGACAGCAGCCAGCGGGAGAACGTGAAAGCATCTTTATTCTGCAGAAGCCAGCTCTTAAACTTCTCATAATTCACCTTCTCTCCCTGGACAGAAACAGACAGAAACGCTGCAAATAAACACCAGAGTACAATTCTCTAATGAGCCTATGAACTTTAAGAGTGCAGAATTGAGAAGTCAGACTTCATGTTAGCTGCTTCCCCTTGTGCAGTGAAGGGGAAGCTTTCTCATTATTAATATGAACTGAATTCTGCTGTATGCAGATACATTTGTGTGAGTGGTTTGAGCAAAGAGATAAGAGAGTTTTCGAGCTGCTGTCAAGGGATAACCAACAAAAGTGCTGCACTGGGTGGCTTTTCCCTAAATCAAGAAAGTGATGCTGCAGCAGGAAGCGTGAAGGCTGAGAAGAGAGTGCAACTTAAAGAAGAGCTAATCGAGAAATAGAAGGGAAAGTATGTCAAAGCAAATTATGTGACCTTATTGGCTGCAACATTTGCACTGTGAACCTTTTAAGCTTATTATTAGAGCGGGGCTATAACACAGAGGAAGCTCTCTCTTTAAACACAAGCTGAATAGGGCAAACGGTTCAAAAGGTACTGTATATATAGATTTTGGCAATCAATGAAGTAAGTGTCACAGGTCTGACAGATTGGATTAAAAAGGCACGTAATCCATTTATCAGCCAGCAAATACCAAATTGGGTTCAGTCTAGGGCTGGGAGTAAAATTGCCACAATAACATTTTTCATAATCAGTAGATATCGATAATTATCATGATAAATTTCAAATCTTTATTTGTTGCACATTTTTTGCTCCTAAGTGAAAGTTGTAGGAACCAGACCGTTAAATGTGGTTTTAAACGACTCTGTATGGTCAGAACACGACAAACGCTTCATGTTTTTTAATTCTTTACACTTTTCCAGTCATTTTTCCTTAACAACATAAATATAGACATAAATATATAACATAAATATGTTGTTAAATATGAATTAGTTTCTGCAAGTTCAAATGAGTATTATTATTAATGAAACAGGTTTGTGTTGCTTAAATTGGATAATATGTATATTCAGCACAGCTGGCAGTGCATGTTACAATTTTAATATTTTTAATTTTTTTGTTTCTTAGAAATGCACATTTGACAGGAGCTTGAGTTAGTATACAGATGTAAATTTATGTTCATAATCAAAACAGTAACATCTGTAAAAATTTGTAGCAACCTTATTTTTGTATAGTGAAGTGTAATTATTCTGACTGTTTGAGTTTTATTAACATTAACCACTGGTCTTCCATAGCAGCATACATTTAGATCATGATAACCACAGTTAAAACCACAAATATAGCACCTCAATACCATGGTAAAAATATAAAACAGGGAATGCTGATCCTGGAGGGCCGATGTCCCTGCAGAGTTTAGCTCCAACCCTAATCAAACACACCTGAACCATCTAATCGAGGTCTTCAGGATGCAGGTAGGTATTTTTTTTCCTCAGGGTTGGAGCTAAACTCTGTAAAAGAGTGGCCCTCCAGGATCAACGTTCCCCACCCCCAGATATAAAACTACTGTATAGTCTAATTGCATTTAGTGTAAATGCATTAATGCTATAGCTTAATCCACAAAATCCTGCAATTACATTCCATTACTCCTTTAATACATTAATGAAATTCCATATGAATTTCCCACATTACTGCCACAATACCATGGTGCATTTAGTGTTACTGCAGTAAATCCATGGTAAATGATGGTGATTTGTAGACTGAAAAGTCTTTTAACTGTATCACTGCGCACAGTGTGTCTTTGTCAGCACTGTTTTATCAAGCTTTAAGTTTAAATCATTTGTGTCATTTGTGTTCTTCGCTGAATTCAAGTGCTTCACATTGAAGCTCACAGCAAATGGTCCGTGTGGTGCGATTGTGTACCGTTTCATTCCCCTTTTGCCGCATAAACATTATATCAAACATTTATCAAACTGATTATCATTTTATTGATGAAATTATAGTGCACTAATTATTCCAAGACCACATAACTGACTTTGTTTCAATCCAAACACAGGTTAGTTTTCTTGCACTGACCTCAGTGAAGCACCTCCTAATAGAGGGCGGGACCTCCCCATCCACTGAACGCAGCATGTTCTCCACATCCTCCCGGACCACATAGGTCCCCGAATCACTAGCGAACAAGCTGAAGATGTCTGTGGGTACAGAGTACAAGCTGGTTAATACAAAGACACCTTATCAGAGTCTAGCAGGCAATGTGTCTTGCACCCTCACATCAATCTCAGCTGTCAGTGTGACACATGAGACAGTACCTCTATGGGGAATAGACTGTGGAGTGTGTATGCGGCTACCAGTTTGACTAAAGAAAAACAGATCAAAACAAAGCTAAATAACATTTGGATAATTGAATATGCTGAGTCTGAGGTGTGCTTGTTTAGATTGCCGTTTGAGACGGAATTAGTCGAGCACCTCTTGTGACACGCAAAACAAACAAAATATACAAGTATACATTTGTAAAGCTAAATAAGGCAATTTTGAAGTGATGCTTTAAATCCTGACAATTGAACTATTACAAAGAGTAATTAATCTGTAATGCATCATGCACAGAGATTTAATTAGTATGAAAAACTTTTAAATAATGAATATTTGTGGACAGCAATGTGCCTCTCTTTAAACCTACATTTGGCTTTCTCTTCATCTCGTCCTCTTGTTAATAGAACCAGCCCAACGATTAGGTAGTTGAAGTGCAGCCCTTTAGACGTGCCACCAAAAGAGTTGTAGATCACCTACAACAAATGAGAAAGAGATACACATTAAACATGGCCTGGTTTTGTTTGCAAAACATTGTTTTCAGGTACATTCAACACTTCAATTGGAGTTTTGCAACTATATGAGTCACATCGTTAATTGTCACTGAGCTAGATTTTGCAAATGAACTCGACTTTTTGCTAATTGAGCAGCAAAGCATCGACAAACAATGGGAGTAAAGCTGGTTTTCCACTACTTGATGCAGTCAAGTAGGATTCTAGAAACCAAGATCTCAAATGAATGATTTATCAATTTGCAGTGTGAATGCCCCATTCTAAAGAACACAGGAAATGATGCAGTACACTCTGAATTGCACATAATGATTATGCAAATATCATACAATGAGATCTACATAGATTACATGGACAACAACAAACTCTGTTGAGTTAATAAACAATAAGAATTACATTTATTATTAGCAAGCATAGCAAAAAAATGGTTTTACAAGTATTTAGAGGACAAAGTCACGCAACCAAAATGAAACAGAAAATGTGCATCTTTTCAATTTCACCATAGTTACACAACAAAGAAAGTTCATTGCTTCCCATCAGTACGCTATTACTAAATCCACTGGTGTTCAGTGCTTAAGACAGACAGCCTGGTGTTAGCCGTTATCTCACGCTTTTGATTTCCGCTGAGATTCAAAGAAACATCAGAATTTTAATGATAATGCTCCCTAGATACATATCTCCCCATAAATCAGCTGACAATGTTTAGTTTAATACAGAGGAAACATTACATTCTCTCTACCCGCACTGCAGGGCTACATTTAATGTGTTTCAGTATAAAAAATATCCCTGCAAAATGTGGCCCAGCAGGAGGCTTACCAGTAAAATACTTTTCTTCCTGTTTTTGATCATTTCTATTCCACAGAGACATCTCACGCAGACATAATTCACTTTTATGCCTGGTATGACACCATGTCTTACCCTTAACGCCACATATAACTAAAATTTTCACGCCCCCAGATGCCTACTGCGCAGTCTACCGCTCTGCGGCATACAAGACAAACATTTACTAGAAAAAAAGCATAAGAACATTGTAATGTTTCCTGCAATTCTGATCAAGTTGGTGGTGTTAAAGCTGGGATTTCGACACACTGACAGCTACCTTCCCTGTTGTATCAATCGTGTGTCAAAATGTACATGACAGAGTCCAAATGAGTCTTGACTGACAAGTCAGACTGCAGGTTCACTGGTGAAAATAAAATTTCTGACTGTGACCTAAATGACAGTAAATTTACTAAATAATATAAATATAACAAATTATGTAAATAAATCAGTGAATAAAAAACAAATATTTAAGTAAAACAGTAACTAGAAAACCAATAGAAATCTTTAGATTTTCTAGCCATGGTGATACATTTATTGGCCAAGTGAACAGTTATTCTGTACTCACACACAACAATTAAAAAAAGAAAAAGAAAATAAATATTTATCAAAGAAAATGTAAAAAAAAAAAATTAAATAACACACAAAATATGTCTCTGACCATTCGTTTCCTAGCTAAATGTATAGTATATTTACTGACCAGTTACTCCAAATCCAGTATCATAGTTGGCACCAGGCGAGTGTTAATTTTGGACCCTGCTGGCAAGTCTGAATAAAGTTAAGGTCTGGTTAATGAGCACTGTGTTGTCATCCATCTCTACAGCTCTGGCCTCAGTTTTGTGTGGCTTCGTCTGAGCTGGCTGCGGTCTTGGCCAGAGGGCAGAGAGGATGTCAGCGCTCAGGCTCAGGCTCGGAGGAGCTGTCAGCACTCGACTGGAATGCACAGTTTAGCATTATGTTGAAATCAGTACATAAAGCCTCCAGCTTAACATATGGCATTTAGTTGACTGTTTTAAATGCTTTAGCTTTGAGTACTTTTGCTGGGCGGATATTGGTATGTGTATAGACATTCAGTTCTTATGGGCTGTTTACACACATAAGTAACTGCATCACTGTGATTTTGAAGGTGGTATGTATTCTGCTCTGACAGCGTGTCATATTTTCTAGACAAATTTAAAATTTCTGCAACAGAATGGCTCTGGTTCATTTAATTTCTTTGGGGAACTACATTGCACAGATACACAATATACATAAACACAGAAGCCTTCCGTAACATGTAATCATTGCCCTTTGATGTAACGCAAACACTGACCGACTGAAGGTAGAGGTAATGATCAACTAGAGCATTCCAGAAGCTGACACGCGCACAGACAGGAAGTTGAAGGAATAAAGGGGGGAAGTGTGCGGTGCTGCAAGGGATTTAATGAGGCTGGGTGCTAAAGATCAGGGTGAGGTGTTGGCTTGTTGGCTGCGAGATGAGTTTAGGAGAACTGACCCACTTATCACAGCAATGAAATGAGCAGCTGGGTGCCCGGGGTTCCCTCTGTCTGTGCCTGCCGATGATGGACACATCATGAGATGTCACCTGCAGCCTATAGATTAATCACCCACAGGACACAGACACTGACTATCTGTCATTCATACACATGTGGGTGCATGTAGGTTAAGTGAATAATATTGATTCTGAAGCATAGTTAGTCAGGGTGGAGTTACAGTTGCACAATTAACTGGTGAAAGATTGTGACATTGATTCAAACACCATAGTATCTTATTCCTATATGACCAGAATAACATCAATGACAATCACTAGGAATATTAGACTGCTGTCAAATTAAGAGCTGCCTGGATTCAATATACTGTGCTACATATGTATTTTCTTTCTCAGCTGTTTGCTTTCACTTAAGACTTCAAATACCGTGTTTATAGGGATACTTGCAAAGACGGGCATTCTGACACATACAAATGTATGTATTTAACGTTTCAAGACCTATGTAGCAGCAAAATAACTGTGTTCAATATTCCTGAGCTCTATGAGCACGGTCTTCATGTGCCTGCGCCTCATTGACAACGCTCAGAAACTTTCTCTCAGACAGCATGTGCATATAGTAAAATGAGTTCTCTTTTACTGCTAATTGTGTTTAAAATCACTGTTAATACTTAAAATCCTGTGCAAAGGATTTTGTGACCACATAGCACACCAACATCATGCGTGAATGTAACCGCAATAGAGACAATAGTCCAGTATTTCTACCGGTTGATCAGTCATTTCTACTGGTTAATCATGTCTACCAGTATATCACCAGCACCTTTAAATGACAGTTTATTAAATCCATTGAACCCCTGACAAGTACGATCACGCCAGAACATTAATGTTTTCTGATCGGCTGACCTTAGTGTACATGGATTTAAAGTTTCCCTTTCAGTCGCAAAATTTATGGGAAAGCATTCAGATGAATCATTTGCTGTAGTCAATTCACAGGGATTTGCGCCATTATTTAACGCCCCAAAAAAGCATGACTTAACCCACTTTGTGCCTTTGTTGTTAGTAGATAACCTGTGCCCGATTATCATTGCCTCTGCTTGTTTGCAACCCTAATGCTAATTTGTATAATATATGGTGCTTGAAATACAATGTTGCGTGAACTCAACAATGTCAGTGCCTACGCCCAGCCCATTGAAAACTCCAGCCCTTTGAAAAAGTACTACCTCACAGGCAGGGCCTTTCTGAAGGACAAATTTTTACCCGGAACATTATTTAGATCCTGGTTTCTGCAGTGGAAACACACCAAGCACTGGCAAAAAGTCCCTAGTTCCTGGGGAAAGTTTTGTGGTTTCATGCCCAGTAAATCTAGCCTTAATTATCATAAAAATACTGAGATAAAATTGTTTAGTTTGAATAGAAACAGGAGAGTAATATACAGTAGATAATACAGGAGAGTAATCAAAATAGTGTAAATCACCTTTTAAAAAATTAACTTGATGCTTCAAATTAGGATGGTATCATTATGCCAGTAGGTGGAGACAAGTGACTGTTAAAATGTATGTCATTGAATCACTTAATCAAGAGATTCATTCAGATTCTTTCTTATTGATCTAGAAATAAAACAATGAAGTTATGAGTGAGTCAGTGATTAATTCATTCAGATATATTTTAAAAATAATTAGAAGAAATATTGATTTTCTTAAAAGTAGACTGAAATGAATGTGGGATAATCAGGATTTCCGTTAAAAAAAAAAAATTGTGATTCTCAATTTACTCAGAAATGTTGCAGCTCTAGGTGAAGGAATCTCCAAGGTGAAAATGTGAGAAAAATGTGATCCAACAAATGGTCTGGAAATCAGCACAGACTGCTAAGTGAGATGATGTGAAAGTGTGCAACGCTCAGAATCATTTTAGCAGAAGAGTCACCTGATAAAAGCATTGCAAGGTGCTTGGCAAGAATCAGGATTAGTCACAGTACAAGGTTGTGGGAAAAGAGCTAAAAATAACCACATAGCTACATTTCTCTCTTTTTCTGTTTTTCTTGGATGAGTGGCAGCTTTATTCTATTGAAAGAATTTCATTGGATTGCAGCCATGACTGAAAGTTCATAACAATACCTGACGAAAAATTCATGACTGTAAAGTCAAGTCCGGTTAAAGGCCTCCATAGGTTTTAAAGACTAGTTTAATTGACACTAAAACGTCAAAGAGATATGCCCCTCCTCCTAAAGTGCTTTTAGAGTATTGATCCAAAACATTATTCACAATAAAACTGGCCAAGAGCCACACAAAAACAAGCCGAAAATAACTAACCAGGCTGCCCTGCAAACACTAGTTCCTATGACAACAAGTATAGACCAGACTGGTTTCTGCTGAAATAGAGGGGGATCTCTGAATGATTCATCTAGCAGAGAACAGCCTGTAAAGTTACAGGAGACAGGTATAAAGGGCCACATGAACTCACGGTTACAGCAGTCAGGTCATGGGGAAGTCTTTAAATGTCAGATGATAACGTGCAAGCATGTTTTACCATAAAGCTCCACCTTTCAGTTTGTGTTTCTCTAGGTTACAACTGGTAACCACATGACTGTGGGCATTTGAAGCATCAGCAAAGTAAAACTGAACAGCACACAAACAGGGAAATAGCTTAGTCAAACAGCAGCCATGCAAAGAACATCAATTCAACAGTGGGGAACTGCACGCTGTGAAAGTTTATCTAAGCTTTTGTGACCATCATGTGTGATTTTTTTTTAGACTCTGGATACTAAAGCGTGAAGTCTGAGTACAAAAAGTAATCTAAGTTCATCCATGAATATGTACAACTTGTAGTCTGCCAGAAAATAACACAGGGGAACAGAAAAATCAATTAAAAAACTGCTAAAATATGAAAAAACAGCACTGAAACAAGCAGTGGGTGGTTGGAGAGAGATCATGATTCTTTGAGGTATTCCGATGAGGTTTACATTGTATCAAAGCTTGACTAACCTCTGCAACCTTTGGAGGAACTCCATCGCCCAGTACTTCCCTGTAGAAGCATTGCTGGGTCATATAGACAGACAGGCCACTGGTCCTCTTGAAGGCATCTCGCAGACGCTTGAGCTCCACATCGGTAACTGTGAACAAAGTAGAAAGTCATTAATAAGCTGTATAGGTCATGAGATTGTAATCAATAAAAACTGCTTCAAAAAGAGGTTTGTTGATTTATACCAGTTAGTGTCTGAAATACTGTTCAGAACAAGCTTAATGTCTTGTTTACATGTGGCATTAAGAAGCTTTCTGACAAATTGTATAAATATCTGAAATAATTACATGAAATAAAATAAATAATAAAACCTCTGAAAAGGAATATATACACATTACATGCAAAAGTTTATGCTCACCATGACGGCATTTATTTAATTAAAAATACATTAAAAACTAATATATGTTCCAATTTAAAATATTTATTTTTTATCTGAATACTTCAATAACTTTTTAAACTATTTATTGCATCCTTGCTAAATAAAAGTATAATTTTTAATTAAAAAAGGGAAAGAAAAGGGAGAAAACAAATCGAGATTCAGATTCAAACTTGAATCCCTTTGAGCTCTTTATTGACCTCAAAAGAAACAACTTAAAACAGTATGATTACTGGAAGCCCTAGTATGATATTTCTGAATTGTTATGCATTTTTAACATGCTTAAAAAAATTAATGTTTGGTGCAAACAGGCCTTAGGCCTAAGAAAGATAGCTGCTGAGCAATATTCTTGTAAGTCATTGCCACCTTTGCACATTTCTCCTCTAGCTCAAAGCATGTTGAGTTACGATGGCAGAGAAGCACTACAGCCAGTTCTCTTTCATCTCTCTCTCTCTTACACACACACATTCATCCCTTTTAAAACATCACCGCCTCTGCAGCCTGTATTTAACCCAGACACTTACAGGAGACTACTGCTGCTTCACGCCACTCATAGCCTTGTACTGCCTAGCACAATACATCACAGACCTGCTCATAAACCACAGCACTGTTCTATCTGACCCATCCATAACAGGGTCAGGGTCAAGAGTACAGGAACAAAATACAATGCTCTCCGCAAATAGGATTTTTCCAGAAATGCTTTCTGACAGAACAGACTTTGACTTTAAAATACCACTAACATAGACATCCAGGGATGGTTAATCAAGTTGTTCCAAAACTGCATGAAATTTTATTCTTCTGCTGATATTTTAAGGAATGTTTTGAAGATATAAAAAAAATATATTACAAGCAACTGTCCGGTTACAAACATTCCTCTTCAAAATGTTTTGTTTTTATGTCCATAAAGATCTGGAACGACATGAGAATGAATGAATAATGACATGATTTTCATTTTTGTGTGAACCATGGCTTTAAGAATGTTTGGATTTATCCAGCAAACAGTACATCCACAACAAAAGAAAGCTACAAATGCCACTCTATTGTAATAACAGTTGTTAACATATCACTGAAACACAGCGACTGTGACCCCAAAAAAGCCCCCTCTGTTCAGAGCAGAGCCATTTGAGGACTGATATGCCATGATATCTCAATGGAGTCACAGTATGCTCTCCTGACCTTTGTTTTGTTCTTTTCCTATAAAGAAACATGTATGTTTTTAAAGGAGACATATTATGCCGCTTTTTACAATGTGTAATATAAGTTCACAGAAAGTATCTGTGAAGTTTCAGCTGAAAATACCCCACAGATCATTTATTATATAATTTTGAAAATGCCTATTTTGAGTAGGGCTGGGCGATTTAATCGTCGATTAATTCATGCGCATCTCGTCAGTAAAGCCGGTTCTTTGATTAGTGGTAAATCTCAATCAGCTGTTTTTAAAATGCGTGGCAGTTGATACACAGAGCTTTAGATCACTGACGAGCTACGCAATTTTGATTCTGATTTCCGATTCTGAAGACGATATTGCGTAGCTCGTTAGTGATCTACGGTTGATTCAACAAACTCATCTGACTGATTCAGTGAGTTCATTTAGTGGACCTGGGCCTTGTTTTCTTTCTTGTGTGGCAAACAAGGTTCAGTCTAAGCTTAATTCTGATTGGTTGTTTAGTGCTCGGCATATGTGGGCATGTCATTGTGTTGTGACTTCAATGATACTAAAAATAATTACGACTGAGATGGAATCTTGTAAAAGAACAATTTCAGCTCAAAAGTGAGACTTTGACTGTCATTAAAAAGCTGCATGAAGCCCATGACCTGTTATACGGATCCGGAGTGGTGCATAGCATGGTGAATCACATTCATACACCAAATGCTTGGCTTCTGAAAGGGAGTTAAAAAGAGCATTTTCACTCTGAGATACAACTGCCTGCCTCAGGATGTTGAGGACACTTTTTTTTTAAATTATAGACAAATAGTGATGATTTTAACAAAATCACAGAAAGCTTTACCACTTTTTTTTTCCAAAGCACCAAACTTAAACTGGTTCTTCCAATGACTTAATGGAAACAAACACCGTTTACATTTACATGCTATACAGGTAGGCCTAGTGGACATCCAATACTATCTTAAAGTTGAAACGTCCTGCATTGTGGCATACACAAAAGGACCATTTAAAATGAACTGAACGCTCGAAAAAAAAAAAGTTGATTAACACTAAAGTCTGGATTTTATAAAACTATTTGTCATTTTTCATATGGTAATGTTATTGGCCTCAAAACAAATTTCAGCAGAGTACTCAGTCTTCACAATATAACACTCAACCACTAAGCAGAGAATATTCTCAATAGTCACGTCACCAGGAAGAAAAGGTTATTTTGTGCCGCGAAGATATGACGACAGGAAACACACTGCATATTCTTGGCTGTGACATGGGTTGAACCATAAAGTACTGCCTGAGAAAACAGTTTAGAGCTCTGAGGGTCATAAAAATTCCTCAGGACTAAAAGGAAGGTTGATTTTCTTACGAAGCAGGAGAGAGCCTTTAATCCCCAAACGACATTCATTCTCCTAGGCCACAATTTATAGAGAAAGACACTCTGCTGAGGGCAAAAGGTGAGGCTGATCATTGAAGTATCTATCTCTTCATGTGATACAGAATGCGAAGACATGTCTGTGGAAAAGACTGATGCATCTGAGATGTTTTGAAGTCGACAGGTCAGCAGATGCGCACTAATATATCTCTGCAGGCTCTCCACTGGCATTTTAATAGACCTGGAGGTCGTGTGATTATTCTGTATAATGTTCTATAGGAGAAAACATCAGATGTGGCAAACAACATCCCAAATTCATATGGTGCCAGATGTTTCAAGGATGACATTGTCAATGTGTAATGTTGCAGATATTTTCTGTGCATGTGCACAAAGAACTCCTGACCAGTTTTTGAGGCCATTAAGAGACAATTAAGCCGATTCTATTAAGCTATTCTCAAATTACTCTCTCCAAAGGTGCCAAAGTAATATCTGCAAACCATGAGACGGTTTCCCTTGGGAGACAACAGTGCAGCTAATTAAAACATGCATGAAGCAGATGAAACATTGGAATCATTAACTAAACTTCCAGAATAATTACTGTAATTTATATCAGTATTTTAAAATTTAATTTCATAAATAACAAAATAAAATGAACACACATAAAATAAAACTCTCTGTATGGAATAATTAGATCACTGATAGACTAAAATACTAGGGCTGGTCCAATACCATTTTTTGAGCTTCGAGTATTCGGTAGTGATCAACATCGAATATTCGAAGCTTCGGTGGGAGGGGACTGAA
>JAUMHE010000067.1:9754411-9788193 GCA_032359235.1 Enteromius mattozi
GAAATGTGTTTTAAGCAGCAAATCAGCATATTAAAATGATTTCTGAAGGATCGTGTGACACTGAAGACGGTCTTTAATGCAATAAATGCACACTTGGTGAGCTTTACAAACTTCTTTAAAAAAAAAAAAAAATCTTACTAAGCCATTAAAAACATTTTAAAAAATTTGTACAAATTAGTTTCTGAAATGCGACAAAGTGTATCAGCACATATATTACTCTACAAGCATGTCTTGTGAAGACGCCAATAAAAGCCTGCACCATACATCATGTGAGATTTGAATCATCAGCCCAAAATACACACACACTCAATATCATTCAGCATGGCCATAAACACATCATTAAGATATGGATTTGAGCTATATTACTTTGACAGACACTTAGAGTAAGAATGGACTCAAATACCTTTTGTCAGAGGCCCTGAGGACTTTAGCGAAGACCTCCAGCTCACAGAACTCCCCTCCCAGCTGGCAGAGCCGGCCTTGCTGGTAAAGCTGGAACACATGAAGAAATGTGAGATTGCTGACCCTATTGTACATGTGACACAAAGACAACTCAAACCTTCCCTTGGGGGTGTCAAGAGCCAGAAAACCAGGAAAAGTAGCCATTATAAAAACAGAATGTACAATCAGGAAGAGTTTGTGCAAGACCGATACACGTGCCAATAACATTTTGTTGTGATCTGGCACATCTGGTATCCGACACCAAAAAGCCTGACTGTACAAAGCAGTGAAAAAAATAACGCAAAGATTAAATGGTTCTCTTCACAACAGTGATATTTTACCCTTACAGATATACACTGCTCAAAAAAATAAAGGCAACACTAAAATAACACATCCTAGATCTGAATGAATGAAATATTCTTATTAAATACAACAAAAATCACACAAAAATTATCAATGGAAAGGGAAAAAATAAGTAAATAACTTGTGATTTTAGTTAACTTAATGCCAAATTCCACTTGGTGGAGAATTAGAAGTAAGCCTTTTTTTTTTTTTAATTTAAATTTAATTTTTTAAAAACTTTTTTAGACAAGATAGGTCCTCTAATGTCTCCAAACTACCTAATAAAAGATTGATTACAGCTATTAACATTCGTCTCCGTTATTGTGGGTTTCAGTTAAACTTCATTTTAACTACACTGATAAGCTACAGTAATAAACGCACTACAGTCTTCTTTTCGGTAATACTGTAATAAGTGCAGAATATTTACAAAATCTGTATCATTCCTCAGTCATTAGTCATTTGTGGACAACAAACTCTGATAGCCTTTGTACAAAAAAAACAGTGGGATGGGTCTAATAATCACATATTTTCAGACCTAAATATCCAAAAAGGCAAATCAAATAAAAAGATTGAAAAGGTTACACCAAGTTGTCTCAAAACACATGAAAAATAGATAATTTTATACAACTTTTAACAAATTATTAGATTAATGAGATAAAATGAGTAATTTGGCAGTTTTCGTAAATGTAACATTTACATTTAACAATAAAACCAGTAGCTAACATTAACTAATAACAATATTTATTAGTCTTTCCTAATGTTAGTTAATAAACAAAAATTATTTTTCATTTTTACTTCATGTTATCTTGCCTCATGGTGCATTAAATAATATGAAAGGTCCAACTAGATATTAATAATGTATTAATAGACTAAATGTTGAATTTATCATTCAATACAATTAATATACTTTTCAGAGATAATTTTAGCTTATGCTAACAAAAGAGACCTTATTATGTGATACCCATGCCTCTATTCTGTCTAATAAGTGTCTGTTATACTATATGGTGTTTATTAATATTTCCACAGTGGTTGGTGACAAACCATTCAAACCACATGTCAGTTGTCTTATCTTATTAAGTCGTTAGGATCACGGTTATGGTTTAAATACTCACACAACATTAAAATAAACATATTACACTGGGCTCGAACCCATAAATAAGTTTGACAGGGTAAAAAGTGAGATGTCACTGTGTTATGCAGTTAACTAGTCCTGACCCAGAGAGATGTAACTCATACAGTAGTAGAGAAGCTACATGCTAAGATAACTGGAACATAGTGTCCACTTAAACCAGCCTTCACCCAAACTGCCACACAGAAAACGAGTGGACTCGTAAAACAGAAAACCTGAACGGCTAAATCGTCGGGTAACGTTAGCTCGAGTCTCTCCTAACCAGCGCTCCACTGAGAAGTCGCCTCAGTTTTTGTTAGCCGAGCTGCTAGTAAAAAAAGTGTCAGATGCTTTTGACGTTCGTTCCGCACTGAACTCATTCGCTTTCCTTCTTACCTTGTAGTACACATCAAACTGTATATTTTCAGGCAGAGAGCGGATGTCCCGTCGCGATCGGCCGTAGTTGTCGACCACGGCTGAGATAGCGGTGTTGTACAGGGTCTCAGGGATCCATTCCAGCTCCACCGCGGCCATATTGTTTTCTTTCACTAAACCCAACCACAGCCCCCCCCCTCTTCCACTCCTACTTTCACCTCCTTCGCTACCTGATCGAGGTAAAACTCTTTACTCTGATGCTCCTCATGCACCCCCGCAGCTGGAAGCGCTTTTTGAGATCGAAACGGACTGTTATGAAAGAGAACACAACCCTAAGGTTATGCTCTCATGTTTAAAGCTCATCCCCGATTGAGATGCCCCGCCCACTCTATGACACTTTGGGCGATGACGTAGAGCTAAAGCTCAGCTCGCACTCAGTGAACGTGTATTTGACTGTAGTTCAGTGTTGCCAAGTCTGCGCTTTTCCCGCTGGGACCCTCAAAGCGCGATTGGGCAGGTTTCGGACTAGTTTTGAATAGCTATTGGTAGAATTTTGTTGTTAAAACCAGGCCACCCCGCTGTAGTTCAAAATAACGGCCGCTGCAGTGTTGCCAAGTCATCGGTTTTCCCGCGGAACTGGGATAACACTGTTGCCGCGGGTTGTTTTTCAGTTTGAATCGACCACAACAATTTAGCCCCCGCAGTGTAAATTTTATCAGGAGGACCTCGCAAAAAAACGTGTATTTTAATCTCTGCATTGCGATTTTTACATGGGGACCCCCTCGAAACTCAATTGGGCTAGTTTTGAGTAGCAATTTGGCGGGTTTTGTGGTGTTACCTGGCAACCCTGGGCAGCTAGGACTATAATGTAATCTAATTTTGTGGCACAATGTAGTATCGAAATTATGTGGCAATTTATGCTAATATAAGCAGTGGACAAAATCACCCACCATCTTACACATACACAATGTCTTTCTTTTTTAAGAAAATGTATTAAAATTATAAATAAATCCTGCACTACATTGGTCAAAACATCAATTAAAACGCATACATAGTTTTTAAACATTCAACAATCAAAATGACATATTTAAAATAATCAAATATTGTACTCGTACCTGCTCGTCATGTGACCACCAACAGGCTATCAGAAAACAGTGGACACTAAATGTGTCGCATTAATATTAATTTACAATCACAGGGGATCTCAGGCTACTTCAAGAATATTTTAGGTCAGAGTTTGAAAACACTTTTACAAAAATATTTCATATTTTACAATATGAAAAGTTAAAATGGTAAATTACCACCTGAATAATTGTGTTAGACTATAGTGCACTATGAATACAATATACAAAATGACATGATTATGATTAATAACATAATAAGCTCAAAAGCAATTACAAGCACAAAACAAAATATAATTTGGCTGATTTGAGAGCATTTTAAATGTTGATGATCGCTTCAAATTGCAAACTTATTTTTCAAATGTGTCATTTAATTGTCAGGTCATTTTCTAAAGAAAAAAGTCCTCACAAGTGTTGTCAAACTTGTGTACCAACACAGTGTTAAATATGAAACTAAACAAACAAACAAAAAAAGCTGGCAAAAGGGCAAGGCATTAAATAGTGATCTAATTAACAAGAACATGACCCCAAGATCTTAATCCCACAAGACCATGTTATTTTAGTATTATTTATTTTTATTAATACAAATTAGCATTTTATTAACATGAAAAAAAAGCATTTTTTATTTTCAGTTATTATTTAAATTTTATTTTAATAATTGTGTAATTTAGTTTTTTTATTCGTTTTCTAATATTGTTTTTTTTTAAAGTTAAAGTTATTTATTGCCAGTTAGTAATTTCAGTGCTTCGAATGAAATAGATTTTATTGATATCATAAATAAGCTTTTATTTTAGTTTAGTTTTCGTTTTATTTAGTTTTAATTATTGTATAATTGTATTTATTTCTTTTGTCTTTTTATTATGTGCTTTTTTATTTACAACCTAGGTTTAATCTATTTTTATTTCGTTTTAGCTGTTTTGTTTATTACCAATTTATTACATAAATGCTTCAGATGAAACTTAATTAGTTTGCAAGGCAACACATCTACTTTTCATTTAATTTAAGTCTAATATTTATATTTAATGTCTGATTTATTTCAGTTAACAACAGTAGTTTTAGTTAATGATAATAACCCATACCTATCTAATCAAGACCCCTTTATACATCCCTAGATCTATTCTGAGATGATTTTACAGCTGATGACCACCAAAAGCAAAACGAGATAATATTCTATTATTATCCCAATCGATTCCTATGGCATTGACTTGTGCAGCTGTAGTTCCTAACGCAGGCAGCAGGTGTCGCCGTTTCTTCTGACTAAACAATAAGCAGCATGAGGCCAACCTACCGCCTTTATCACTATATATTTACAACAGCGCTCGCCTGCTCTCGTTCAGCTGCGCCCATCTAGAGGATAGAGCGAACTGAAACAATACCTTTCCCAGCCAAAAAACTGGATATCTCACAACGGTGAGTGCAGCCGACTTTTATGTACTTAGACATTTGTGTTTAAATTCCGTAAACGAGATAATATCCAGTTATTTCCAGGAGGTAAAATCTCATGTCAGGGATGTGAGCCTGGGATCAACAGCAGTCCGCTGCTGGATAGAGAGGCGAAGAAAGGACCCTTATCAGCCACTTACTCATGCTAACTGACCTGCTAACTGTAGCCGGAGGATTATTACATTCACTGTTCATTAGCGACCTTACGGGTTTATAGCTTCGGTAGTTTCTCGCTAAAATCTGTGTACTCTGGTGGTCTGCGTTTAACAGTCTCAGTCCATGTCCAGCTAATTTAAAGGCTTAGCGGCTGATCTTGAGCGTTAGCGTTTGGCTTTCCTGCCGCAGATGATTGACGAGTCTCTCGCTGCTCCGGTTGACTGACCGGGCGAATTTATATACGAGGGTTTCTTGTCTTAACGTGCTACTCTGCAAAGTGTCTCTCGACTGGCTTTTATCTGTTTGGCCTTTAATGCGTCAATGATACATTGTAAGCAAACCGGAGGGTTCTACGTTGTAGCAGAATTCTTCATTATACTGTAACATAGTCGCTCTCACTTTCCTTTCATGTCAACGGTCAAGTGCAAGTCCATATGTTTATAAATAACAGCATTGCAATGAATCAATAAATTAATTGACAGTGGTAACAACCAAAATTGCATAGTTAATACAACGATTGATTACTGTACTTCGGTTAAAACCTCAATTATTGTACCAGCTAAAACTATAGTAGAGAAGTTTACATAACAGTCTAATGATGAATTCTCTGTCTATCTATCTCTATCTATACATGGGGCCAATAGGGTTTTTTTTTTTAAAATGAGCAATTTTACTCAGCAAGATGCATTAAATGATGTAAAACTGATATCAAAGACATTTTTATTTTAAAGAAATGCTGTTGAATTTTACCATAGTACTTTTTTTATAGGAGACTTTATTTTTTAAGCTAGTTCAAACACGCTGTGTTTGTGTTTAAAACTCCACGTCAGGGAAAACAATGAAGCTAATATTCTGTGATATAAAGAAACTGATGCTGATAAAAATGAGAATAACTAGGCTAATGCACTGAGCATTAGTAGCATTATTATCAGAATTAATATTGATGCCTTCGTTGTTTAGGGTTCACTTGTATTTTTTTCATTTGTATTTTAATGTTGAACTCAAATGATGAATAGTACTAGTAGAGTAGGTAGTATTAGGTAGTATCACATTGCATTAAGCGTGCATTACATAAAGGGTTTTATGGGGAAGAATTGCCTGAATTGCCTTCCTGTATTATGGGGAAGAATTTGGCCCCTTGTTAATGGAACTTGTTTGAATGATGAAGTCTCCCGCTGGTGGGAAAATAGGAATGTTAGAGGCCCGTGGCTTACATAGCACCTCCCTAATGCCTTAAACCCTGTTTGTTTCACATCCTTATAATGAAATAATTATACGGTATCTTTATTACTCTAAAATCAGTCAAGTTTGCTGTTCTGGGGTGCGTTTCCCAAAAGCATCGTAAGGTAACTATGGTTGCAAGTTCCATTGAACTCAACCTTTAATGACAGAACTTGCAAGTTGCTTTTGGGAAATGCAACCCTGGTAAATATTGTCATGCTACTTTATGATACAGAAGTCTCTTTCTTGTGTGAAGACCAGTGATTGATTTAAATATAATTTGGCTGTACTTTTTCACAAAATGATTCCATATTGTAAGGCATTTGCAGCTCAGTAGGAAATTATGACTTGACTGGCATCTCAAAGAGTCTAATTGTGCAGAGAAACATAAAAAATGATATAATTATTGATGTTATGTTATTTTTCTCTTTCCAGCGAGCCATAATTAATCCATTCTGGATGTTCAGAAGCCACTCTGTCTCTGTATGGAAAAATCGCTTACTTGTGAAAACATTGGTGCTTCTGTAGTGGAACGTAGACTACTTTTGGGGACAGTATGTTCAACTTGATGAAAAAAGACAAGGAGAAGGATGGCGTCAGGAAGGAGAAAAAAGACAAGAGAGACCGGAGGGAACGGATGTCAGCAGCTGAACTCCGAAGCCTGGATGAGATGAGCATGAGACGGGGTTTCTTCAACCTCAACCGGAGCTCCAAACGGGACTCCAAGAACAAGTTGGAGATCTCAAACCCGATACCTATTAAAGTCGCTAGCAGCACTGAGCTCAACCTGACTGACATAGAGTCGGATGGCCTCAGTAACCGCAGCAGCATGGTCCTGGATGCAGATCAGCTCAGCGCGACCAGTTCCAGCGACGATCTGAAGGCAGAATATGGCCAAGATGGCCACCGGAGCTCTGTTAAGGAGCGGGCAGCCAGGTTTGGCTCCCTCGCCATGCAGAACTCTCAAATGGGTTCCATCATGAAGCGCTTCTCCTTCTCTCAGAGGAATAAAGAAGAAAGTCCATCCGAAGGTTCCACACCTTCTGGGCAGAACTCGGCTGCCCCGTCTCCACAGGTAGAAACCAAGATCTTTGCCCCCCAATGTAAGCCAAGTCTCCAGCATCATCAGCAACAGCCATCTACTGGGAAAAAGGTGCAGATCCCTGAGATTGTGGATAAGACGTTTCCAGCAGACCTTCGCTTGCCTGCTGTCGTGCCACCGCAGACACCTGAAGTTCGGGAGCTGGTTCTTCAGAGACGGAACACTGGGGATTTTGGGTTCTCCTTGCGGCGCACCACCATGTTGGACCGTGGCACGGATGGAGGTGTATATCGCAGAGTGGTCCACTTTGCGGAACCAGGTGCTGGTACCAAGGACCTGGCTCTTGGTTTGGTTCCCGGAGACCGACTAGTGGAGATCAACGGGCGAAATGTGGAAAACAAGAACAGGGATGAGATCGTGGAGATGATTCGGCAATCAGGTGACACGGTTCGGCTGAAAGTTCAGCCCATCCTGGAGCTAAGCGAGCTGAGCCGGTGCTGGCTGAGGAACACCGAAGGCCTGCGGCGGGAAGCATTTGACGTAAGTCCACACTTTCTCTCTCTTTTCTCGTTCATGATCACAGTCTTTCCAGGCAACTCCCCACAAGCCTGCCCAGCTCTTACACATGTGGAGCCAACTGGCTCTCCTCGAGAGTACAAGCACATCATTTAAGATGAACATGTTCTTGTGCAACAGGAAGCGGATTCCTTTCCAGGATGAACATCTGTCACAATGTGTCTAACAGAATCTTTTCTTCCTCCAGCTTTCCACAAGTGATGACTTTAATGACAGGCTTTGAGACTGTTTTGTTTTTTTTTCCCTTTGCAGTTTGTTGTGTAATAGTTGGACGCAGTGTGACAGTAAATTCAGAATTTTCCCCACATAGATTTCACATGCAACAGCACACTGTCCACAGTTTAGTTTTGGTATGTAACTATAAATTGCACTTGCTGTTGATGATGGTCGGGCGCATTTTCTTGTGTAAGAAGAATGTGATGAATGCTCTTTCGTTTTTCCTGCACAGAGGGAAACCATTGAAACTTATCTGTAGTGTTATGCGCTGCTTCCTTGTTGGATAACAGATAAGAACGGCACTTTGGCGTAAATGCTTTATTTCTGGGTGGAGGTTGTGTCTTTATTACCTATCATGTTTGCCACTGCTTGGCTGGATCCAATCTGGCCTGCTGTCGTGCCAAGTTGCACATGTTGATGCTGAGGCGCCTCCTCCTTCAGTAACCACTGAGGGCATTATGTAAGGCTCTTTGATAACTATACTCATTGGATTCCTAGCATTTAGCAATGTTGTTTGCTTGCTTGGAAAATTGTACATTCAATTAACATACTCTTTTGCTGAGTAACATGCAGTTAGGAGACCTCGATAATTTGTTAAAAGGTATTCTCTAGCTGTCTGTGAAACATGAGAATGCACAACAGAGAGGTGTGACACACAAGTGAGCTTTTGAAACTGAATCAGAGCTCATCTGAATCATTCAATGTGCTTGTGAGGGGAAGAAAGGTGTTGGCTGTTTAATAAATATTCCCTTTAGTTTGCTGTTTGCTGACAATTATGAATTTAAGTGGTCCCTTTGCAGCTACTGTTTTTTTCAGCGGAGGGTTTACAGTCCTCTAAGGGTTCACGAGAGCATGTTGGTTTACAAGATTCTGATAGAAATGCAATGACTAATTAAAATGACAAATAAATGTAAATATTAAATAACAATTAAATTGAGTAATGATTTAATAATAAAAAATAAATAAATAATTTGAAATAAACTAATTAGTTGTCGACCAATATTCTTTTTTTTACATCCAATGCAGATATTTCAGAGAGCAGGGTTACCAGTATAAATATAATATAAAGCTGATATATTGCTCTGCGCCATCGAAATAAAAGTCCCGCCTCAAACACATCAGCCAAACAGAAATGCTTATCGGCCAACACTGATATTGAAAAAAAATATATATATCGGCCGATATATCGTCCTCCACAATAATTGGTCAACCACTAAAACTAATTAGTAAATAATTAAATCACTTAATTATTTAATAATATTGCTTAAATGCAAAATTCATATTTATTACTGTAAGGAAGGAGAGACGGGGAAACGTGCGGATCCATCTGCTGACATTTATTAACAACACACAGAGTAAACAGGCAGAGTCAACACCGGCAAACAGGGACATCAGAGGCAAAGGCCAGAGAATAAGCCACAGTTCGTAGCAGGGGTCGGGCGATGGGCAAACGTAATCCGAGGGGAAATCCGAGGTTGTAAATCCGGGTCAGGCAAAGTCGAGATCGGGAAACACGGAGAAACACGAAGGGCTTTGCAAAGGGGAAGACACGGGGTACATCCAACAATGACGAGCGAATACACATACTACAAACGGGGCTTTTATACACACGATAACAAGGCTAAAGGGAGGAAGAATGAATCAGTGGCCATGGCGACAGACAAGGTGGGTGGAGACAACAAGTTCATAATAAGAGTCCTGAACACAGGGCGGAGGGACAGACAAACAATAAACATAGTCCGGGCTGGAGTGCCCTTTGGAGGCTTCCGAGGGCAACTCCAGTGCAACTTGTAACAATTACAAGGTTTGTGTTACAATTTTAGAGAGTACGTAATGTAAATAATCTAGGTGGAATTAGCCATTTTCTGAAATGAAACTCATTAAACTCGTTTTAGAGTAAACAGATCTGGTATTTACACATGTAACGGCTTTGCTTCTTTTATCTGTATTGCTACAATTCTGTTGTCGACACAAAATGCTGTTAACACTGTGTAAAGTAATTTTTTTGCGACTGTCCAATTTGGTGAAACTTCTTTCTACACTTCAGATAATCACAGTACTTAATGTACAACTAAACTGTGAGTAATTATGTCAGCTATTTTATGTACACTTTGGCTGCAGACTAATGTCAGAGCACTTCAACACATTCATGCTCAAAGGGGTATTCTTACAGCTCACGAATTACAATTGAATTAAGTCACCTTTAAATCGAAAATATTTCTTTTATTTTTAGGAAAATTTGTATTTGTCAGTGGTTTGGTTGAGAAAAAAAAAGGCTTTGACAGTTACTTTTGTAAAATGTTGGTCAAATGATCGTTTGGGTTAAGGAATAAAGAGCGTTAAAAGGAGTCGTAAGTGTTTTTGTACTTGTTGAAACAGATCCTGGACTTTTTGCAGTCAGTTATGACCTGAAGCAGATGTATTTCTGCAGGCTGAACTGACTTACAGGTGTCTGACAGCACAAAGGCAGAGCGCATAGACAAATTTATCATCATCTTCATCATTACTGCATTTATATGATAGAAAATGAGCTGTATAGCCTAGAGTAAGGACAGACCTGCTTCTCAGGTTCAGCGTTTGTGTCTGTGATAAATCTGAGCACTAACCTCTGGCTAATGGTACTATTCTGCTGTAATAGACCTAGAAAAATAAAGTGATCATCAGTCCTGCCTGTTTATGGAACCACATGTTTGTGAAGGGCTTCCTAATGGTTTTTCCTTTGGAGTAGTCTTAACTCTCATTGATAGGCCGGATTTGTGGCAGCACTTCCAGGAAACTCAAGATTTGTTTAGCTTCGTTTTGAGTGATTCTTGCCCATTTGGTAACAGACCGTCACGTAACAATTAGAACCAACTGATTCATCATGTGCTTCTGCAAATTGGGTTGCTGGCGAGCACTTCCATCTCATACCAGAGTGGGTCTGCTGTGCTATTTTGGGTTTTACCAACAAACAAGAGGGACTTGCTTTGCTGCATAGTTCTTAGTCAGCCTCCCCGCTGTAGTCATTATGGTTCATTAAATGGCCTCAGGTCAGCAGGGGTAGGCCTATTCTGTGCCAGTCACCCTGACTCTCTCCCCACTGTCTATTGCTCTCTCTCATCTTTTGTCAAGCTGTGCTACATGCATTTTCTGGAACATCTAATATGTCTTCTGAGAGCATTTATTTTGAGTTTCTTTTGTTGTGGAGATGTTTTAAAATAAGGATTGGTGGGATGTATTTTAGTATGTGGAAGTGGCAGTAGTGATTGTTTATTAAAATGCATTATTTGTGTTATATTTGGGATATATTGGCCAGTCAGATTATTCAGGTGATATTTGGCTATTTTAACTATGTTCACTTGGCTGACATGTTCTTCTCTTGACTTTTTCAACTCCGAATTCTACTAAAACTTGTAATTTTCATCTAAGATTTGAAGATATATTTAGTGATACTTAAAAATATCTATGTCCCTCCATTGAAAGTCCATTACACAAAGAATACACCAGAAGTTTGTAGAGAGATTGTAAAAGGAAATCTAAATGGATCAAGCATTTCAATCTTTTGAAGAGACACAATCTCTTTATATGGACCTTTGGAATGAACTTTTATTAGAAGTATAGCAATCTTTTCATTAACAGTTCTCTATTACTGTTAAATAGTTAATTGAAATTGTGAAACGTACAAAATTTAACAGCAGTTTATGAAAAGTGTTACAAATTAAATTAAGACCCTGTGGTATGTTTTATTTTCTTCTCAAGTTTAGTTTTATTTTCACCTCATTCTGTGTTTTCCATGCCTTTTAATGGTTTCATTAAAGGAAAAAAAAAAATGTAAGCTAATTTTTTTTTTTTTTTTTCTGAAATAATATTTTAAATTTAAAATTTTCTGCTAAATAAATTTAGATAGCCTAATTTTTCTGGTAAATATTCTGTTTTTATAATAATTTTTGTTATTAGTACTATCATTACATTAAGTAATAGATTTCAGTCACAGTTTCTTCAAGTTAAACCAAACTTTTATTTTGACGGGCTGCTGTAAATACATTTACGTTTTTAAGTTAACCTTTTGTTGTTGTTTGTAAGTATTCATCCAAAATTTGCCAAGTTCAGTGACATTCTGTGTTATGTAGTAAATTCCTTTTTTGTTACAGGATTTTGCGATTCCGTCCGCATTTTTCGCTTTGTGGAAATCGTAGGGTCCTACCATTGGCATCAACGTTTAGCACAAAAAATTAAAAAAAGAGTTAAGTTTGTATGGGTCTTTATGTCTTCTTGAGACATGTTTCCTAAAGTGTAACTATTTTGCACATCCTAATTATAAATGTGAGTTTGGAACGGAATACTGTAATTGACAAACAGGAAGTGAAGAGCTGGACCTTTGTTCTGGTGTGGTGTGGTCTCGGGTAGTTGTGTTTTGTAGCACATGTCTGTGGAGGATCTGTGTTTTTCTGTGTGATGTGTGGAGTGCTGCACTGATTTGTGGGCCTCACTGAACAGCGGGAGCCATTCTCTGTCCTATTGTCTCAGAAAACAAATAGCAACAGCTTTATCATTAATCCAAATAAAGACGAGCCGTAAAACGATCATGTCCCAGTGCAAACAAAAGCCAAGCGGATGGAGTTCACGACGGTCTCATCCAACAGGCACAGCTGGGCTCTGCTGCTCCATTGAGATAACTTCTTGATTGACCTTTTACTTTCTACCTCTTCATGGCTGAGTGTTGATGTTTTTGAGTCAAAAGACCAAAGGACTGTTCTTTATTTTTGCTTGGTAATTCGATTACTAATAATACACACACTATTTTGACTGTTGGAAATATTTTTGATGTTCTTTTGTAATTGAGTTTGGCAAAGAATGCAGCTAGGAACTTCCCCTTCATTGCAGGAATGTCTTTGGAGCGGCTGAAGAATGGTATGTTATTCCCACCGTTCCCTATTCCTTAGAAGAAAACAGCGAACATGCAGGAAGTCCTCTATTCTTCTAGGCATTGACCAGTATAGCCAGGATGTCCTGAGATGGGTGTGAGGAAGCCAGAATAGGGACAGTACAGACCCTGCTGAAACAAACAGGTAAAAGCTGTCTATTTTCAGCTATCGGTCTAGTCAGATGGTCTCTGTGAAGACACAACTAGGCCTGAAAGCACTTTTTTTTTTCCTGGACATTAAAGTCCAACGCTTAGGGTGTTTTCTTAGTCAGCTCTGTAGTTGAGTAGTCAATGCACTTCCTAAGGAGTTTTTTTTTACAGCTGTCCCACTGTATGCAACAATGAAGACCACAGTCTATTTTGGTATTTGTTATTAGGTTAGAATCATTAATACTAGAATCATTTACAATCAGAGTTTAAGCATTACTAGAATAATATTGATTAAAAATAATAAATAGTAATAAAAATGATTTGTCCCTCATTTTATTAAAAAAAGTGAAAATTTAACTTACAGCGAGAAACTTATAATGAAGGTTATTAATATTCATTTTCAATGTTATTGTACCACAAAACATAAATAATACACATGTTAAGCAGTTAATTTAGTTGACTAATGCTATCCTATTATCCTAAGTACTTTATTTTATATTTTGTACTGGCTTTTATTTTTATATTTAAATTATTTTTAAATTATTTTTAAATTTAAATTATTTTAAGTTTGAGTAATTATCATTATTATTATTATTATTATTATTATTATTTTCATTTTATTAGTTTCTATTTACTTTTTTTTTTTTAAGTTAGTTACAAAGGAACAGTAAGTGTTTTGAGGCTTTCATTTAATATTTATTATTATTATTTTTAGTTACATTTATGAGATTTTTATCCCTTTAGACAGGGCCATAGAGAGCAGACAGGAAATCATTGGGTAAAGAGAGGGGAAGCAGATCAGCAAACTTGGGCAAGATTTTCAGTACTGAATATTTTTTTTTAATACTTTTAGCTTTAGCAAACCATTACAACGCAGACATGAAAAAGATGGCATGCTTACCTTTTCTGTGTAACTTTATATTCACAGCTTTGTTTCCAAGAAAACTGAACAAACCCTAAAGCGACTTTAAAAATAATGATCTGATCTGCTTTACAACTCAAATAATACATAACTTTAATAAAACAACAAGCTTTGTGTTTCTGCTTTTTCAGTTCTTTAAAAATTATCCCTGTTTACTTCCATTCCAAGTGGCTCACAGTAACCTTCATTTTCTTTCAAAATAACAAGGGAGGAGTTAAAGTAGTTCTTTGTGGTAATCAACACTTTGCCACAAATTATATTTGCTGAGGATATCTTATAAAGACACAGATGCATTTTTCAAGTCGTTGACGTAGATAGTCTGCCATTAGTACAGCTATATCAGCGTCTTCAGCACTAAAAGCTCTTGCTGACTCAGCCGCAGTGAAGTGACTGTGGAAGCATCATCATGGGTGGCAGTTCATTACACCTGACTGACCTCCAGCAAGGTTGCACTCCACGACACTGTCTGCAGAAAAATTACAGCTGTGCACCAGATGCCCCCAGACCCTTACACACACACACACACACAAAGATTGATGCAGACATTCTGACACCCAGCCTCAATGTGCCATCATGCTGTTTTACAGGTAATGTGAAAGCATGACTTTGCAGTTAACAAACCTCAGAGGTCCATCATTACAAGTACTCCATGGAGGCTGCATCAAGACCACAAGTATGCTTTCATTAGCATACCAGTCTTTCAGGAGAGTCTTTCCTGCATACACTTCTAACAGTGTTGAAATAAGTTGTATTTTGCTAATCACAGAACTTCTCATCACGATTAATAAGCAATCCTAAATGTCAGTTTTGCGGTATGGTTTCGTAATCACTGGCTGCAAAGTCTAGCACATCAGGATTGTACTGTAGTGTTCTTGTCTCGATAGACGGAGCCAGTATGGCCCTGTCTCTGCCGCAGGACTGGCCCACAGCACCCCAGGGACGTTCTGCACCACACTGCTGTACTTCTCTTCTTCTTCACTTAGAGTAGACTTAAGTGGCAGAGATGTCTGTGAAGGATTGTTTTCTACCAGAAAACGTTGCGCTGAGTAATTGTGGCACTTTTGAATGCTGTATTTTAGAGCACAACTGCCCACAGTTTAGTTTTTACTGCTGCTATAGACTCCTGTGCTGGGGTTAGGGCCGGGCAATATATTGCACGATATATTCACGTACATCTCGTCGGTAAAGCCGGTTCTTTGATTTAGCGGTAAATCTCCATCACCTGCTTTCAAATGGAGTGGCAGTTAACACACAGGGCAGTAGATCACTGACAAGCTACGCAATATCGCGTTCAGTATCACAAATGAATCACCCGTGAAACTGAACTCAACATTGCATAGCTTGTCAGTGATCTACAACTCTGTATATCAAACTCTGAGCCAAACCTGAGAAAGTAGACCAGAATATTTCACTGCGTTCTTGGAATTCGTTCTTGGAACGTTCTTACGAATGTTTCATGAATGAGACCCATTGTATTTTATATCCTTGCATTCAAATGTGAAAATGCAGGACTGCAAACCTGTTTGCTGCTGCCATTTCAAATTAATTTCTGATTGAAATAAAAAAAATAAATAAATAAATTAACTAAATAGTCTTAAATATCAAGTTGTTTTGATTTTCTTAGCAGTATGAGGTCATACTGCTCAGGCCTCGCCCACGACCTCTGACAGATTATTCCTTATTTGCATATTTCCGCCTTCCGCCAGTTTTACCCTCTCCACAATTTTGTCCAAGCAGCTGTAGCAACAACAGTGTCTCAAATGCAGTGCAGGTGTTTTGTAGTTAGATGTAAAAGTGAACATAGGAGTCTTCATTTTCTTCTGATATTATAGTATCAGTATATCTGGATTAGTTTTGTTTTTGATGGTAATGTGCCGCTATATACTCATTATCATTTAAAGCCCCCCTATTATGGGTTTTTGAAAATGACCAGTGTGTAACACAGCTGTAAGGGAATAAAAACATCCTGCAAAGTTTAAATCTGAAAGTTCACCATGTATAAAGTTATTGTCTCTCAAAAGAAAGAGTCGAATCATTGAAACAAGTCATTTTTAAAATAAGTCCCAAGCTGTTTGACGTCAAAGCATATTGACCGCCCACTTGTTATTTTTGCGTTTGTCTCAGTGAAAATGCAGATTCATTGTTTGCCACTAGGAGCTGCTATTGTAGCGTTTAAAGCTCACAAATGTTGCTTTAAATGAAATCGACGAATCAGAGGTTTGGAAAAATTAATCGTTGAATGAATCGCTTGGGAGTTGTTGACAAATAAGGTAAAAATAAATGCATATTATAAGAAAATGAAAGTGTTTTTTGACCTTGCATGTATAACAACCTGTTGTTTGGGACTCACAAAACCAAAATATAAACCTTTCATAAACCATAATAATCGCACTTTAAAGAGACTTGCACACAAACGGCTCATTGGGAACACAGTTGTTTTGGACAAGGTAATTAGAGAAATGAAAGTATTTTGCAGATATTTCATGAAAACCTAAAGACTCATACCAACTTGGGCATCCAATGTCCCCTTTAAAAGGTGTTTATTCAATTCTGAATGGCTCATAACCCTGACATACATTTCTTCATCACTTATTAAGTGCTAAAAATGGACACCTTAAGAGAAGGATGATTTGAATTTGGAGTGTGTTATCTGTGATAAATTAAGTAAATATGGCTATACTTTTTCTCTCTGTCATTGGGTAACAACCATTTTAACTCAAAATTGCTCCTCGGCTAAAACGCTCCCACTCTCTTTCCTCTGTGACCTCCATCTCTTTGTTTCTCTTTCTCTCTTGCTGCCTGTGGGTTCTGGTACTTCTGTTGCTTTGGCATTGCATCTGAGAGATCTGGGAGCACTTTTACCAAGCTAGGTATTTCATATGCAAGTATATGTAAAATAACAACCACAGAAATCCTAGAGGCTGGAAACTTTACAGGCCCCCAACCAAAGATGATAGTTGGATATGACTTTTTAAAAAATTCTATTGTGTGAACTCGATTCAGATTTTTAAACAAGTTTTTAAAAGCTAAGCTTTTTTCGTTTTTGCACACATTATTTTGGCATGTGTTTTGAGGAAACATTTATGTTTAATGTAGAATACTGCTTTAAGAGAACAAACCATTCAGGACCTACATGTATTTGCCCTGGGTTCAATCAATCACTGTCATTACTAGTTCCCAATGAGGACTTTGGACTCACTGCTGAAGGTTCTGCTAAAACATTAAACCATGAGAGGTTTTTAAACTATAATCACAATTTTTACTACTAATCACAATTGGTTTTCTGTAAGAACAATGTCTGCAATTTCTAGATCCAAGCAGAATTCAGCATGCAGTCACAGGTGCATGTATAGCATGCATTGGCAGTTTTTTGGCTTTGAATGTGTCCACACAATATCAGATTTTAGAGACATAACCGCCCGTTTTGTAATTTTCTGCTAATATTAAGAAGTATGATTGAGACCCCTCCTCAGAGTGTACAGGCACTGTAGCTCTTGGCCCTAACTTTATTATTTTACTCCACAAGACCATGAGCGCTGTTCAGGAAGCTATCCTGATTTGATTGGCTTTCATTTTGTCTCAATCTTTTCAACATTTCTGATCTCTGAAGTTAAACATTTTCATTTTCTTAAACGTTTTCTTTGGACCTCAGCAGCATTTTATTTTCTCCTCTCCAAAACCACAGTCAATGCATGTGGTATAAATGAAAAAGTTTTGTTTGCAGCATTTATTAAGAAATGTTTCACATTCTAAACATGTACTAGCATGCTTTAACAATCAATAACACTATTATATTCATTAATTAACCTAGATTAATAAGTGCTATAAAAAAGTGCAATGCAATAATGCAATTTAATTAATAATAGTTAATTAGAAACCGGTTTATAAATAGGTTTAAAATATGGAGCTAAACTGCAGCATTTAACCAAATGTTGGTATGTTGTTGTTTTTTTGCTTGAACTGATTTATTCTAAAGCTATGCTTGTTTTAAGAGGAGTGTATTTGCATTCATGGCGCTCTATTTTAAAGCTGTGTGCGTAATACAGCGTGGCAGAAAAGGGCGGTGTAGTATTTTGTCACACTACAGTTAGTTACTCCCCAACAGTAATCCTGCTCTAATTTGACTGCTGACCTTTAGGGCAGAGTGCCATGTGTCATAATGCTGGGTGTACCAGCCAGGAGTGTGATATGAGGGAAGTAATTGAGCATGTTCAGGAAGCCCTAGCACAGGAACTGGGATAAAGAGCCAGTTTTTATGTACTTTGCTTGTAACGTCATTAGAGATAAGCTTTTAAGTGATTTAAATGACCATTCTTCCCATGTGAATAAGATGACGTGTTACAGTAGTCCTTCAGCATTGTCATACAATGGCTTTTATCAGTAGTGAGTATTTTTGGTTCACATCTTGTTTTTTCTTCATACTTTTTAAGTCTGTTCAGGGGTCAAATACCTTGATCATATTTCTGTTTATTCATAAGTTAAAATAATAGAAATAGAACGCTATGAATTATATGTAAACAATTAAGAACAATAATAATTGTGAATTGTTGATAGGTTTTGTTAAAGTGATGGTTCACCCATAAATGTAATTTTACTCCTCTATATGTCATTCCAAACCTGTTTTACTTTCCTCCTTTTGTTGAACACAAAGGGTATTTTAAGATTTTTTCCCCCCATTTACTTGGAGTAAATGGGGTCCAAATTTGTTTGTTCTTTATTTTATTTTATATATATATATATTTTTTTTTTATCCACAGAAGAAAGTGCACATAGACATAAGGACATAAGTCAATGAATTTTGGGTAAACTGTCTCTTTAAGGGGATCATGAACTGCATTCATTACTAGTTTCTATGACTGGCTTGGAAATGTTTCCTCCTCCCTAAAGTCCCATTCTTGGTATTTTTGGAATTTGCTTTGGAACAAACATGACACTTCCCGACTGGGTCTCTGGAGAAAGCAGAGTCAGATTGAAGGAGGTCGGGCGACAACAACATATTTCATCTTTACGCTTGAGTCGCCTCTATGGGAATGTTCAGTTCTGTGGAATTTTGTTTTAACAGATACGGATTACATAACATCAAGTTTTTTTTTTTTTCCAACATTACGGCCCTGTCAGAAATTACAGTGAATTTCCTCTAAATGCATACTTAAAAGAATGTGCTTCCTCACCAGTTTTTGTTTTGTTAATGGATGTCAAGTAGCACTGTCTGTGTTCATGCCACCTGGTTTTTCACTCACCAGTGTCACAATTAGAAAGGAAGTCTCCAGAGGAAGGGGATCGAGCAGAATGGGGCAGACGAGACGATCAGTTCGACCCATTAGAGTTGCGATACTTCCTGTCAGGATGGACCTTTCATCGATGTCATGAGAAAGTGGTCTCGCGATGGTCTTGTGTAGTAAAAACCCCCATGGTGTCTACCCTCATTCTCCACACTGTAAAACAGGAAGTGAGCAAAAGCAACATGATGAATTAAGATTTCCATCCATCCACCCGTTTTCCATAACGTTTTTGTCCTCTACGGGGTTGCAGAGTCCATTAGGATTCGTTTTGATGCAAAAGAATCATTTTATAACATAATATATGATTTGTGCTCACAAATATGTTTAGCTAATAGACAAATAATTTTCAGTTCAGTTTCAGTAAGAAAAAAAAATCTATAGACAGATAAAAAATTTGTTGGGATATCGTTATTCTAAAATGTTTTTAGAATAATTCAGATTTCTTATAATACATTGCTATTCAAACTTTGGGGTCAGTAAAAAGTTTTTTTAATTAAAAAAATAATTCTATTTTAATTAGTGTTGTCAAATCATTTATCGCTATTAATCACATCCAAAATAAAAGTTTTTGTTTACATAATATATATAATATTTGTGTAGTGTGTATATTTATTGTGCGTATATTTAAACACACAAACGTGCATGTATATATTTAAGAAAAATATTAAATATATTTAAATGTGATATAGTTTATATTAATATAAATATAAATATATACACATAAATACAAAGTCAATATTTTCTAAATATATGCTGGATGTGTACTACAAATAGTAGTGTGTGTGGATAAAAGTCCTACTTCTACCTTCGACTTGGTCTCTCTGCTCGTAATGCTCAAGATAAAAAGCAACAGAGAGCTCCATTGAAAGCCCACTTTACATTAACATTTTGCGTGTGCTGCATGGTCAGGCCCACTCAGCACAGGGCCTTGGTGAAATGGCTGTGATTGGCTGTGACCCCAGCCTGGAGAAAGGCCTCTCTGTACGGCTCTACAAGGAGAATTCCCCTCTTTTTCCTTCCACTCCACATCCCACAGCCTCTCATGTATCAGCTCAGCTGTTTTTACTGCAGGCTGGATTTAGTTGAGGCTGCCGGATCATACCGTTCTCAGCATCTAAAGCTGTGGTTTCTCACAGCAATATATATCTGTAAAGACTCTCAGGGGGTTTATCCAGCAGCACGCCATACATGCATTTTCATTTGGCCACGAATGGAGTATTAATGACAGAATGTTTATTTAGCAATCCTATACAGAGGATCCGAATCAAACCCTATTCAATCATTACTTAATTTGTTGTAAAAAGCCTCACAATTGTTAACTGATGCTCTGTCCTATAAATTGTAATTTACAACCCCCTGGAAATAGAAGCAATTTGAAGAGAGCGTAGGGAAAGGAATGCTCATTGCCCCGGGCTTATTCTTTTCCATGCAGTCCAGAGTGGTTGCGGTCTGGACTGAAATACCAGTGATTCCTGATGGCTCATGGTTTATTGTTTCTCTCTGGATATTGTTCCAAGACTCATACACTCGGCCGTGTTGGTTAAAATTAAACACGCTGCGTGTCAGTGATATCCTGTGCTGACTCCAGTGGCTTATTATGGATGCAGCTCACTACATCACTCCCTTACCATTGATCATGGGACTGTAGAGAGGCCTTAAAAAGGCCTTTTATCAGAGCGTCCAGTCGAGGAAGGGAGCGATGTGAGTCTTGGCATCTCTCGAACACCATTCTCCACCAGTCTACCCCAGTAACCGAGGTCTTTATCATCACAGTTGGAAAATGCCACTTCCTCTGTAATCGAGGAAGGCCCTCCCCACAGAGATAAGCCACCTTAAAGCAGTTTAATACGGAAACGAGCTTTATTTTGGATTATCTTGCAGATGTTCCATTGACCGTGAGAGTGATTGTGAGTTGGGAAATCCTCATTTTAGCGTTTACAGACCATGTGTACTGCCGAGTAAGCGTTTTTGACAGTACAGGCCGAACACACCCAATTTACAGTGAGACCTGCTCATGCCTGAACCTGAACTGAATTGAATTGAGTTGAGTTGAATTGAATTGAATTGAATTTTTCATATATAATATTTAATTTTTTTTTTTTTTTTTTATATATATTTAGTACATTATGTCATTTACGCAAATGGGAATGAAAAATATGTATTTTTGGTACTCTATTCTTTTGACGTTTACCCAACTAAGACAACATACGCTACTGAGAAACCCAGAAATTCAAAGTTTTTGGTCCCCACTGACTTCCGTAGTAGAGAAATAAACACCATGGAAGTCTATGGGGACCATCAACTGTTTGATTCAACAAAGTTCAACAAAGAAACTCGTACAGGTGTGGAATGACATGAGGGTGACTAAATGATGACGAAATGTGAATGTTTGGGTGAACTATCCCTTTAACATGAATACACATGATTTTATCATGACTCATGTAATCACTTAATCAGTGTTTCCACCATGGAAAAAATCAAAAGAACAGCTTGTAAACATGTCATGTGACCTTACATTTACCTAAAAAAAAAACATGCATTGTCCATAAACTTGATGGTTAGCCTAAAAATAACTCTACTGAGTACTATTTTGTTAAATATATGCACTGTATTACAATTGTAAAAAACATTTAGAGTGAAAACAATGAAGAGTTTGAGTTTATTTGCAAAAAAACGATATTTTTTTTGATAAACCAATAAATGTAACCACTTCAACGAACTTGATGAACCTGTGATATCTCCTTCAGGGCGTAAAAGGAAAAAAAAATAAGTCCAACAGTCATTTCTAGCTATCTGCTTTTGGTATAAAACAGACATTAAATATGTTAAAAAGAAGAAAAAAAACCATACTTTTAATGTACTTTAATTTTGTAAATTAATTATTATTACTTAATCAAAACAACCCAACTGCAGTTTGATTGATGTTACTTGGAGTGCGCAAGAAAAAAATGTGATTTCTGAATAAAAAAAATATTTGAGTTACTGGTTTTCGCAAGTAATATCATTTTTATAACATTCAAAATTTGATATATCAACTGTATTAAACACGCACACACACACACACACACAGAGACACACACGCATGTTTGTTTTGCTATATTTGTGAGGACTCCTATTTTTTTTTTATACTGATTCAACAATATTTTTTTTATCCCCCTCCACCAGCCCTACCCCTAAACCTACCCATCACAGAAACCTTTTTGGATTTTTACATTTTAAGATAAACTTTATTTAACATTTTTAATAATTTATTTCCCTTGTGAGAACCGACCAAATGTCTTCAAAAGTCAAAAATGTCAGGTTTTACTATCCTTGTAGGGACATTTGGTCCTCAAAACTATAGCAAAACAAACACACACACACATGAATTCCTTAAATTCAGTTGGAAAAGTGAAGATGCTATGTTGGAGTGGTGAGACCTGAGGTTTGGAGGAGGTGAATGAGTGCACTCTGGGTATAGGAAAAACCACCCTCACACACGCTAGCCATTACCCACAATGTGAGTCGCCAGCCTCCGCAAGGCGGACTTGGTTACCAGCACAAACCCAAGAATCCCCGCTGACCGCCCCATTGTTAGATCTGCTCCATCTCCCTGCCATGCTCCATGTGAGTGTCAGGGGCTGGGTTGTGTCATTACGGGGAGGTTGTCTGGCAGTGCATTTGAAGCCCTTGTGGCTTCATTTTTGGGCAGGGGCGAGGCTTGCTGGTCTGGTTGAAGTGGGTTGCGAGGTTTCAGGGTGCACTGCAGGGTCCTTTAGTCCCTTCTGTCCCTGACATGCTGTTTTCGTCTTTGCAAGTTTCAATTATTTAAAGAGACCTGCTACGGGCAAGCTAAATAATGAAAGAGCTAGTCAGAGCACGCGTGCGACATTATGAGAAACGGAGTGGAGAAGAATGAGACTTATGGAAATAAGGGACTTGAATTATAGGATTGTGTGTGTAATTAAACACTTCTTCTAAATGGTTTCTCCGGTACGAGCACTTCAGCCTTTGTTGACGCCCAACAACACTGCGGCCATGTTTTGAGTATGGGGCGGTCGTCTTTAATGAAGGGCTTTTGTGTGCTGAGAGCAGCTCTCCGCCAGCTGATACATGACACGGCACAGTAATGAAAGGGCCTGCCAAAACGCAAACATTTGTCCTTGTGCTGTTTGTTACCTGCTCAGGCTAATGCTTATACTTTACTCATGATGTTTTCTTGCTTATGTGGCATTCAGACAGTTGTTTGTGCCATTCTTTATGTAATCTTAAAATTGAATTATGATTTAGACATGAGCAGCTCTTTTCAGAACAAGAATCCCTTTTTGGACAGACTCACACTGTTATATCTATACAAATAGTTTATTTGGTTTTTTTGTATATTATAAAAATTAGAATAACAAATCATGCTTGATTTTTATTTATTTTTATATTTTATATATTTTATATATCAATGTTATTTATTTCAAACTTTAAAGTTTAAAACAGCAGTTGGCAGAACCCCTGTAACACCAATCCACTTATTTATGTAAAAAAATAAAATAAAATAAAATAAATATATAATTATAGGTGTATATATGGTGAGGAAAAACAAAACACGTACATACATACATATACATACATATATATATATATATATATATATATATATGTATTTTTTAATTGGTTTTTATTACATTCTCAGCATTTTTTTCATTTTTATTTATTTTTGTTCCCATCTTCCTTTTCATGCCTTTTAAATTCAGGTCTGTGAGCTGAGAGCATTTACACTAATGGCGTAAGTAGGAAGTTGAGCATGCTGTGACCGGCTCTGTTATACCTCAGCCTAGGCAGGAAGTTCCTCTGTTCTTGCAGAGATGCTTGTCATCCAGGATTGAGAAACCAGCAGGTGTTTTTCCTGTTTATGACACAGGCATGCCAGTGTAACGCAACCTGGAATGATTACAAAGCAAACCCCTTAATAGCCCCCAAAGGTCAATTGAAGGCAACTTCAAATGGGGGGAACAGAGCTCACTGATTCATTTTCTCTATAAAAAAACAAAGTCTCTTAGTGTTTGTTTGGCAACAGTAGCTTGCACCGAGGGTTCGGGATCGTGCTGGTATTTGATGTTTACTCAATAGCTGGATTTTGCGGTTACCACAGTGGTTGGCGTACCAAGCCAGGCCAATCAATTAATGCCTGACGGCACTGCACAGCAGCAAGCATTTCTTCCATGACAGATCTACTGCACTGTTATCAATTAGGAACAAACATAGTGTGTTGTTTAGATTGGTTCGATTTCATTGATCACTTTGATTTCAGTTAATCACCTTTAATTAAGCTTTTTTTTCCCCTGATTTTTTTTTACCTTTAATTTGTTAGATTTTTGAGAAAAATTGATTGTTTATATATTAAATATTTATTTGTAATATAAATGATATGAATATAAATAAACATGTAAATGCATGTAAATATTTTCAAATATATACTGTATGTGTGTGTATTCATGTATACATAATAAATATACACAGCACACACAAATATATTATGGAAACAAAAACTTTTATTTTGGATGCGATTAATTGCAATTAATAATTTGACAGCACTAAAAAGAACACAATGTGTTTACATTGTCCTTTATTTCACTGCCATAGCTTACCTTTAAAGTTTATTTTTATGTTTGTTTTTTGTTTTATGTGTTTTGCTTTTTTTTTTTTCTTATTTCTGTTTGTTTGTTTTCTTGTTTTCTGTTATTTGTTTTATTTTCTGTCCTTTCTGTTATTTGTTTTTACGTTGTGTATTCTGTGCTAGTTTAATATACAGACAACTGTAAGTGTTGTTTGACCCGATAAAAGAACACAATTTAAACCCCTTACACGGGTTAAGTAAATATTGTAGCTGTGCATGTAAACACACTCCATTACATTTTTGCAATTCCGTTCTGATGGCTGTAGATTAAATACTGATGAGAACTGCCTTGTGGTGCCATTTCATCGAGGAAATCTTAAGCCTGAAGTGATCGGTTATGCCTAGATTCAGTGCCAATGTCTTGGCCTAAGTAGATGCTGGCATGAAATCATCCTGAATGCCAGATGGTGGCTATATGAGTCGGTTACATGTGGACAAAAGGCTGTCACTGAGTGAGAATAGAGACCGTGTGTCATCTTACTGATGGATTAAAGCACAGCTTCTGCCATGCTTGGAGATGCTGTGAAAAAAGGATGACGCAAGGCTCTTTCTCTTTAATAGAGTCTTGTGTTCTCTGCATGATAATGTGGCAGTCATCTGATAAAGGCATCCTTTTCATCAGAGCCTGTTCACAGAAATAAGTAGACGGTTGGTGGCCGCGTGGTGGAGAAATGCAATTATGATGGTAATTGTGGCTTTGTTTGGTATGAATAAGGTTCGATGGGTGTGTTTACCAAAGTCCTTGCAGATCAGTGCAGAGGATGCTTGTTCCTGGGTTAAGGGAAATTGAGATGAGCCATACATTTCGGTGAGCCGCTGGTTGTTTGTGTGCTGTCACATTCTGTGTAATTTCCTCTCAAGCTTCCAGCACAATATTGCACATGAAATACAAACATTCAACTGAAAGTACCAGACTCTCTGATTAGAAAACACAATGGATACAAAGGCCTTAAGAAACCTGTAATGTGACTTAACAAGTTAAATTATTTATATATATATATATATATATATATATATAAAATACACAGACACACATATGTATATACACACATAATAAATATACATTATACACAAATATATTATGTGCACAACAACTTTTATTTTGGATGCAGACTAATAATCTTTTGGACAGCACTAATAATAATTAATAATAATAATAATAATAATAATAATTGTTATTATTATTATAGTCATAGAAAATATTTAGATTATATGCTATATTAATACAAATATAAATATAAAATTTCATATAAAAGTATTTGTTTGAAATTTCAACTGCAGCAACTTATTATTATTATTATTATTATTATTATTATTATTTATTATTATTATTTGTTATGATATAATATTATTATTAATAAAAATAGTAATAATATGTTTTATATGTGTGTTTCTAACTGGGAGACCTCAAGTGTAGAGCTGTGCTATGTCTCACTCTATTACTATAACCACAGCTATGTGTAGCTGAGCTGTCCCAGAATGCAATGGGCTCCAGGCACAGGGCACTGCGGTGTGGTTTTAGCTTCAGAGCGGAACTGTCCCTGGCTTCAGAAAAACAGTGCTGTCATTTTGGACCCAGTGCCAGTTCAGCAGCCTGACATTTAAAGTCGAGCCAAAACAGTTCAAATACTCTTTATTCATCTGAGGGCACATTCAGAGCAAAAGCTCCTCCACAAACAATCAGACTCGTGGATATGCTCTTTCGACAATGATCCGTATAAACACTGTGATACAATTATTCTTTGTTATTCAAAACATTGGGAAGATTCTTTCCTAGAACAGAAGAACTCTTTCCAAGCGGACGTTTCCTGAGTCCGACGAGCGCTCTTGAACTGGAATTCACATGTGCCGGCATGCTTCACGGGGAACCGCTGCTTCAGAGGCATTTATGTAATATCACAAGTTCAATATGTTTCCAGCCGATGGCCTGTCAGTTTGATACAGTGTTTGGTACTCAAGTGAACCCATTACAGACAAAACCCACCCACGCTCTGCGTAACCTTTGATTGGTCCCTGATGCGCTCATGGCCGTTAAATTCATTCCTGACCTTCGACCCGGAGCAGGGGTGAAGGACCAGCTGAATTCCTTAAGTTGTGTAAATGCAGCCGTATTTCCCCTGCATTCCATGAAGATTAGCACAGACGCACAGAATTAGCCTGGCTGCTAAACAAATGCTGATTGTGGCTAGAAAGAGGCTTGCCATCCAGGCCTATACACTTCTGGTGCCAGTTTGGTAACCATGCTCTACGTTAATCTAAAATCTAAACGCATCTCAGTTATGTTTAAATTAGTTAAACCCGAATGGTAAAATGGGTCAAGATGAATTGTGGCGGTCTTGGCAGAGTTTTCTTGACCTTTTATGGTGGTTTTTAAATATCTTAGACTTGTCAGCTCTAATGGCTGCTGTCAGGAAAACCTACACGAATCTGCTCTTTATCAGCACATCCACGTTTGACACAGCCTGTGTTTAATGTAGTGTGCAGGAGAGGAGTCTGGCACTCATCATAGACCGAGATGGACAATTAGTTGTATTGTAACTATATTAGAAGTTAGTTATATTGTAGTCACACTGCATTTGATGCACCCATAGCAGAGGACAACTATATTTAGGACTATATATAACGAAAAGCACTATACAAATAACATCAAATAGAATTGAAAATATTATATGCTCTTAATGTAACATAATTCTAATAGTTGTTACACTTCATAGAAAGTCAGGATTTTCCAGATATTGCTAGCATGTATATAATTTGGCATGTTTTTTGTTTCCTCTACATATATTTGTATGTAATATACACAACTGCCTTTAAATTTGATACATTTTAAGCAAAAAAATCTGATGCATTGTCATACACTACTGTGCAAACTTTTTTTTTACAAGATTGCTTTTATTTAATCATAATTGGTGTAAAAACGTTACATTAGAAGAGTTATTATTTTTTTTTAAATTTCATTATTCCTGATGGCAATGCTGAATTTTGAGCATCTTTAGTGTCTTTGCTTTCAACTAATCCTTCAGGAATCATTATAATATGCTGTTTTGAAATTTAATGAAATTATTATTAGTAGTATTAACTAGTGCTGACAAATTATTAATCTAATCCAAAATAAAAGTTTTTGTGTACATAATATATGTGTGTACTATGAATATTATGTATATGTAAATCCAAACACATACATGGATATATTTAAGAAAAATTTTGTTTAATATATTAAATATACTTACATATAATATAAAGTATAAGAATATATAAATGTATACACATGTAAATATGTTCAAAATATATACTGTGTGTTGTGTATGTATATATTCATAATAAATATACTCAGTATGTACACATATTATATTAAAAAAAAGTTTTATTTTGGATGTGTTTAATAGTTTGACAGCACTATTATTAACACATGCATATTTATGCTGCTTTGATATATGCTGCCTAATATTTTTGTAATCTTAAGTAAATTTTTTTAAAGAATACTTTGAAAATAAAGTTAAAAAGAAGTCTTTACTGTTACTTTTTCATCAATTTAAAGTATCCTTGCTAAATAAAGTATTACTTTGAAAATAAAATCTTTTGTACAGTAGTGAACAAGCATCACAGTTTTTCGTTTTGTGAGTTTTACGAATTCGGGAACATATTTTAACATCTAAAATTTATTCTATAAATAATCATTTCCTCTTATCTGTCTTGTTTCATGCCAAAATGATAGCAACATCAGATGAATGGGAATAATTAACTGCTGTTTTTAGCAGGTGATGACAGGTTTTTATAAATGGATGGCAGTTCATCTGTTTGTGTGTGTATATCTTAAGGCATCCAAGATGTTGAATCACATCCTGTGATGGAGGAGGAGGGTCTGTCTGTCTGTAACAGTGACCCAGATGTGCCAGCCAGTACCCTTGAGCAGAGCCAAGACATGACTGGCTCAGTGAGGTGTGGTTAACCCGTTAACACTCATCCAACAGTCTCCTTAACAATTGCTCATGGATATGTAGAAATTTGCCCATGTTCCATGTTTAAGAAGGGAGTGGCAGAAAGAGGAAGTCAAGAGGAACAAAACAATAGTGCTGCTAATATTTTCCTCTTCATTGTCACTCATAATCAGCTTCCACTCAATTTACTGTATGCTTGGGTTAGTATCCTTGGTTACAGTTTTGAGTACTATATTAATGTGTGTAGAGTGTATCTTGGAGCACTTTTTCTGCTTTAATATTAGGGGTGGAGAGGGTTACTTTTATTTTGTTTGAATTTCATTTTTTTTGTTATTTTGCTTATTTGATTTTGTTTTGATGTTTAATTCAATTTAATTTAATTTAATAATTTTTTTTATTATTTCATCTCATTTCATTTTATTGTAGGTCACAGCTGTTAAAGATGGTTGTGTTGCCTGTGACTGATCAAGTCACCAATTATATTGTGCTCTCATCTGCATGCCATGGAGGTTGGCTCAATATACCAGGAAACCGTATTCTGGGAAATAGCTTCAGTCGCTTTACAGCATCCATGTCATGTCAACTTTTCATTCTACTCTGTTTATAGCGATGCAAGGAAAGGAAAATACTCAATATCTTCAAATGAAGTTTACAGGAAAGATTTATGTGTTTAGATGACATTGGTCAGTTGTCAAACAACAACTAAGGATAAGATCAGAAGGATCAGACAAGATATCTGTGCTTTGTGAATGCCAGCTGTATTGTTTTTCTCCCATCTGAGGTCAAATTTCAATTTGCAGTTGCTGGAACCACTAAAGAGAAGACCATGCCACCCAGTCTTGAGGTTACTTCGTCTTGGATACTTTTGGTAATGAGGATGTCTAGCAGTAATGATTAGGGAAAATGAGGCCAATGTTGGCATTGCTTCTTTCAGTATGTATTTTCCATCTCTAGACTAGTCTCTCAGATGCTCTCATCTTCTGTACATGCAGTCTTTCTTCTCTCTTCATGGAGCGATACTGCTGCAGGTACTTTCTGCTCATGTTATTCATCATTTTTAGCTAAATTTTCCCTCTTAGGCTACCTTTTTTCGCCCACTGAGTAACCTAGCACTGCGATGTGCCCACGCAGGGGTTCTGCTGATCTTGGTTTACAGAGATATTTTTGGCTATAATCAGCTCATGCATGACTCAGGTTGTTGTCAGCGCCTTAGACAAGCTCCGCTGAGCTCTATAAACACTGTCACACCCTCCGGACTGACCATCACGTCATTCATTTTAGGGTCTCGCTTTATCTATGATCAAAATTTGCTTGTGTATGTGGACGTGTTTTTGGATGCGTGGAGGGGATTGTGTACAGTCTGGAGACAGGAAGATGATTTGCATTTATGATATACATAATTTGTCTGGGTGTGGTGAAGATTTTGTGTGTTGCTGTGTGTGGTGAGCAAAACCCGCTTTTGTGGTTTTCACAAGTGGCACTATAATTGCACTGGGCATTATGTGAGATTATACAGGACAATTGCTCCTCATGACTAGTAGACGGCACTCTGCACAAAAGCTTTTTAAATCATGTTTCCCTTTAATTATTGGTCATGTGAATCTATCAGGGCTTTGTTGGATTTTTTTTTTGCTGTATAGCAAATAATGTACCATAAGCATTTACCATAAAGCACCTATGAATGATAAAAAGCTATAAAAATGTCAGTGAGTCTTGTTCAGTTTTGCCAGCTTTATGGGTGGACTGAGACCTGCTAAAGGCTCCAGAGTCCATCCTGGCTTTGATCTTGGGTCTGTATTCACTCTGGGAATGACCACTGTGGAATGATTGGCACTTCAAAGAAAATCAGAGCAAGTTTGTGCCCCTAAAGATATATACCAGACCCTTAACCTCAAAAGTAAAATGACATGTCTTTCACATGTATCTTTTACATGTGAACTTTTTCAATATCATTCAAGATTTTCTATAAATTATTTAGCTCATTAGTACTTTTCTCAGATATGTTTGGCGCTACTCATACATTATGTGTTATGCTTTGCCTAAAAACATGAATCAATAATATTAATACAAAACTGAGCTCAGGTTCGACTGATTTTAAGCATTTTTATGATTATCGGTATAGGCCATTTTTTCATATATCGGTTCAAAATATCTGTTACGGTCTACTTGATCTGTAATAGGTTGTATCGGCATCTGAAAATCTGTAAACTGCCAATCTATGTTTTAATCAGTAACATACCTTTTTTTTTCTTTCTTTAAACGTTTTTTTTCTTTAGTGTAAACGATTTACATTAACTACTAGTATATATTTGCTACTGATTAAAGTTTCTGATGTTTTTCTGTTTTGCTCATGAAGACTATATTAAAATGACAGTAAAAACAGCAATATTGCAAAATATTAATTTCTGTAATTTATTCCTGTGAAGGCAAAGCTAAATTTTCAGTAGCAATTATTCCAGTCTTCAGTGTCACATGATCTTTCAGAAATCAGTTATCATGAGTTATCTGTTTTTACAAATAAAAACATTTATCATCAAATATGTTGAAAGCAGTTGTGCTAATATTTTTGTTCAATTTTAGTTTTTTTATATTTTATACATATCATCGATAAAGCAGGCAATATAGACCTTGATGATAAATAAAAATGCATTTCAGCACTTTATATCATTTTACATTTTAAAAATCTCGGTCCAATCTGTGGTCCAATATTTCAAGGATTATATTGTACTGCAGAATCTCAGGTTTGGACAGGCTGCAGACTCATGGGTTAAGAGTCGTATGGGGATCACTGACATGTCACTGTCCTGCGCTTGCTGACTGTGTTTGTGTGTGTGATGTGTTGGGCAGAGGTGAGAGTGTTCTCGTTTGTTCCTGGCTCTCTTGTGTTGCATACTCTTCTCATTATCCCCAGCTGACAGCCTCATAGCTCACATTCCTGACCAATCCGAATGGCGTTTCTCTCTCCGATCCGACTGCAGTGTCAGCTCAGCTTCAGTCTGTGCACCACCCCCTGTCTGTTTCTCCCTCCCCCTCATCGTGTTCTCCCACACAGCCCTGCACGCCGCCATAGTGGGCTTTTAATCCACACAGAAACGTGTGGGAGCACTGTGTCCTCTTCAGGACATGCTGTAGCATAGACTCCTCGCACCACACCCTGAGCTGCCACAGGCCTGTACCAGCACCATCTGCAGAGCCTGTACTATCACCACCTCCTGCGGGGCCATTTCTGTATGCGAGACACGACACCGAATCCCCAGGCTATTATGTGCGCTACCTGAAAAATGATAGTGGGAGAGAAAAGTATACAAGTGAAAGAGGTGAAAACAATCAGCCTCCCTTCTCTGGGTGTGTTGACCACTAATGGCCTCAGGCCACTATTAAGAAGGGCTACATCGCCCTCTTGTGCTTGTAAGAGTGTATGTCCATATATAGGGGATTAAAACAGGAAGTTCCGCCTCCTAGTGGCAGGCTGTGGTGTTACAGCCATGAAAAGGCACTTCTTCTGCTCTCTCCATAAAGGAAATGATTGATTTTGGCAGTGATTCCTGGCTAAGACCATGGACAGTGTAGAACAGTCTGGGCTCGGCTGTACACTGCGGTTTCCTGTTGATTAAGGAAGAAAGGTTTTTATGTTCTTATTGTACTTTGATAAATGCACATGCAAGGAGTATAAGAACAATAACGGACATCGTTAATAAAGCTTAATCCAATGCACTTTAGGATTGACTCTAAATAAATCTTGATAAAAATAGATTTTCATGCCCTGGTGTCTTTTCTTCTGTGTAACACCAAATATAATTATTATTGTTAGAGGATTTCTTTAGGATTATTTTCATAATATTGTTTTTACCATAAAATAATTCTGAATGGAGACTAGGGCTGTCAAGCTACAAAATATTATAGAACAATACATTAAAATCTGTCGCATGCAGTTTTAGTCATACTCCATTATATATTTCATATGAACTTGTTTTATGATTCAAAATCTAGTCTAAGAAGATAGACATGAAGATATACTAGCTAAATCATTCAAATGTTTGGGATCAGTATATGCTTTTAATATATATATATATTTTTAATTAAGTCTCTTATGCTGACCATGGCTACTTTTATTTGATGGCAAATCTGAATTTTCGCCATCCATTACTTCTGTCTTTAGTATCACATGATCCTACAGAAATCATATGCTGATTAACATTTCTTATTATTACAGTTGTACTGCTAAATATTTTGTGGAAGCCATTATACATTGTTTTTCAGGATTCAACAAAGTTTAGCATTTACTCAAAATATTTATTAATTTGGTAACAGTGTAAAAGTTTGTAGTGTCACGCTTAATCGATTAAATTAGGGATGCACAATATTATTGGCCGATAGAGGCTTTAAATGCAAATCTTGACATTGGCCCGATATGAAAAATGATGCCGATTTGTCTTGCCGATAAGAGGAATACCTCAACCTACATGTGCTCAGTGTGTGCTAGTGATGAGATCATGTCAACAGTGTGATTCATTCTTTAAGCAAAGTTTTGTCTGAATGACACAAAAAACATTTAGACACCTCCAGCTGCACGTTTGCCCCTACATGGGCCTTTATGTTAATAAATCCACCCTCCGTGGTTTTGAGTTGAGTTCCTTCCACCCTGTGACAACATTTTATATATATATATATATATATGTATATTAATAGTAATAATAGTAATTTGGGATCAGTAAGATATTTAATGGTTTTTAAAGATCATTCTAATATGCTGATTTTTTATTATCAGTTTTGGAAACAGTTGAGCTGCTTAATAGTTTTTGTTAGGATTCTTTGATCATTGAAATATTAAGAAGAGAAGCATTTATTTAAAATGGATAATAATGTTCAAAACTACTGTTACAGTAGTTTACTGTTACA
>JAUMHE010000067.1:9790806-9806947 GCA_032359235.1 Enteromius mattozi
AGAATATCAAAATCTACTGCAGGTGGCAGATCTTTTTCCTATTTAGCACCCAAACTCTGGAACAATTTACCTAATACCGAACAGTATAAGGCAGGCACACTCTGTCAGTTTAAATCTAGATTAAAGACACATCTCTTTATTCTACACTAATACACATTTATTAATCAAATCTGTTAAAGGATTGTTAGGCTGCATTAATTAGATCAGCCGGAACCGGGAAAAGCACTATATAAATAAAAGTGATTGACTGATTGATTGACAAATAAGCACATTTGAGAATAAAATAACCACAGGATTTCTGGATAGTGACATCAGATATTTGAAATTAATTTGCAAGGACGCTGTTTGAGGAACGTCTCCACAAGCAGATTATTTTTTATGTTTTTAAAGGTATGTTTGTGAAATAAGTGGTACTTTTTTTTTTTTTTTTTATTAAATGCGTAGGGTTTTTTTTTTGCCACAAATTTGCATTTTGTCTGTCTTTTTAATTAATTAATTAAAAAATATTTTTTAATTACTTTCAAAAAGTTATTTTTAGGCATTAACATGTCTTATTTACACTACCTTTAATTTTTTTAATTTTAAAATTTATAACCATTAAATTGATCAAAAGTAACAGTAAAGACATTTTATAAATTTACAAAAGATTTCTATTTCAAATTAAAGCTGGTCTTTTGAACTTTCTATTTGTCAAATAATTTAAAAATGTGTCAAGATTTGATGTTTCGTGAGAAGCAAATTAGCATATTTTTGAAGGATCATACGAAACTAAAGACTTGAGTAATGGCTGCTGAAAATTCTGCTTTACAGTAATAGGAATACATTTTAAAAAACATTAAAATAGAAAACAGTTATTGCAAATAATAATAAAAGTACTATTTCACTGCATTTTCTTGTCAACTGAATGCATCCTTATAGGATACTTCTTTTAAAAATTATCAAAAAAGTAGTACTGACCCCAGACTTTTGAATGGAAATGTGAAAATTTACATATTAATAATTTAGTATTATTCAGCAAAATGAACTACGGTCAGTTATTTAACACGTCTCTTCCATTCTGTATGTGCAAGCTAAAGCATTATTCTGATTAAACGTCTGGTTATGTGACACAACAAAGGCTGAATCTCAGTATCATATCCTCTTCAGTATCTAAAAAAGTGAGTGGAAAGTGGAAGTGGAAAGACGTAAGTGTGTGATGGAGCCTTTTCTGTTTTATAGGATGTATTTAATGTCAAGACAAGCAGTGTTGAGTTGAATCGTTACGGCAGATCCCTGAGAGACAGCCATGTGGGACCAGGCTTCCTGTGGCAAACCACAGTTGCCACAATGCAAAATCAATTTGCTTGTTTCTTTCTCAGATCGATAATGGAGGGATCTCAGGACCTTGAATTCTGCTCCAGTTTTAGAGTGCGTTCTAAGCCTCCAGATTTCTCTGTCTTTCCTCTCTCCTCCTTTCTGTTTGTCTCAGTGGGGGGCATCTGAAAGGAGAAGTCCACGTGGGCTTCTTTGAAGCTCGCCGGCTCCTCCCCAAGTTTCTTTGACGTTCAGCCGAAATGACACTAGAGGGAGCTGGGAATTTCACGAATGCCAATCGTGTGTCTAATTAACTCATTGCCTAAAGACACAAGATTTCGCTCCAAGTGTGAACAGGTGCCCTCAAATGTCCTCGTGTTCATACGTGCGGATGAATGCCACCTGGTGATCCGTATTCAGATTCAAACCACACACCTGTTGGAAGGGTTGTGGCCGATTTTGTTGGAGTCGCATCCGCTCCTGCCAGGCCCCAAGGCTCACAGGCACCATTTCCTCCAGACGGCCATTTTAATTAGCAGGCTCTTCCTGATTTCTCTGTCTCTTACAAGCTGTTTAGATGGCTGTTTGTGGCATTTGTTGTGGTCTAAGCGTGGCAAATGAGCTGCGGTGCATATGTCGGCCACACGCCGCCTCTGTTCTGTGCCGAGGCTTTCTCGCCGTGACAAATTAGACATAGCTCGAACGCAACGTGCACGGACTCGGTCCCGTTAATGTGCTGAATTGGGCCTGTCTAATTGGGTTTCCAGATAATCCTCTATTATTTGAATCATCCCACATGTTCCTGCAGCATGTAAATCTTATGCAGGGTTTAAATCAACTGCCAAGTAGTATTGAAGTTTAATTGAATTACTCAAAGGAGCTTGGGGCTTTTGCTTCGAGCTGCATTTCTACACAGTTGGTACAACTCCAGAATCACTCCTCTGTATAGCCTTCTGACGGCCCCATTGAAGAAAATGGGTTTGTTTTCCATTTAGTTTTCCTGTGATCAACACAAGTAATGGATGTTTTGCTGAGTGTTATAGTATGTAAGCCATGTTTATGTCCACTTGATGGAGCAGAGCAGCGTTTTTTCAAACTGAGTCTAGAGTGGAAATAAGTGGGTTGCACACTGAGATGAGTGAGATGATTGACTGTGTGTGAATATTACATGCAATATTAGAAATATGAAAAATATGAAATATGAAAATATGAAATATGAAAGTTCTCAACTTGAATTAATTTGCAGTTTTATATTTTTAATTTGATTTATTAACAAGTTACTCAAAATTGTTTATTACATATACGTACACATTTGTTAGATTCTCATAAACCTCATTAGAAATTGATAAGTAGGCCTATCCAAAGTAATGAATAAAATGTAAAAATAAATAAATAAGAAAAAAGATAGTATTTGTTCATTTACATTACAATTATTTTTTTTCTTCATTTTTTTTTTTCATTTATTTTTGTAGTAATTTTTTTTTTAATATATATTACATTTAAACTCTTTCTAAATATTACATTTTATTTAATGTAATAATTCTGTAAAATTCTTAAGTTGGCCTATCCAAAGTAAAGAATACAATGTAAAAACTAAATTATTATTATTATTTTTAATATTACATCCATTTTTTCTAAATGTGACATTTAAAATATTTTACAAAAAAATATTATTTTAAATAATGAAGTTTAAACATTTTATGAAATATTAATTTATTAAATACCATAACTTAGTTTTAAATAATACATATTTCTCTCATATTGCTCTCTCATATTACTTGCTCTTGGGGTTATACAGTACCTCTCTTGGCGGTTCCTTACGTTTAGGAACCCCTAGAGTCAAAAGTCCCACCCTCAAGCTTATTGCGCACCGAACTGTGGACATCCTGGAGATGAAAAGGTCCATTCAGTGCTGGTTTCCCGAAGGGAAGCTCTTTGACTGTGGGGCCCTGGCCTCTAAACACAGGCCTGCTATTGTCCATCTGGCTTCTGATTGGTTTGAACCACTGTACTTCACAAGCACAAGACCTGACAATTTCTCACAAGCACAGCAGTAGGAAGAACATGCAGTCATAAACACAATGTCTTTGTTTTTCAGATCCAGGACTTGGCAATCCGCTGCATCCAGAAAAACATCAAGAAGAACCGGGGTGTGAAAGGCTGGCCGTGGTGGAAGGTCTTCACCACCGTCCGTCCTCTCATCGAGGTTCAGCTCACAGAGGAACAGATCCGCGGCAAAGACGTAAGCGCCCGTCATCCTCACTAAAGGCTTCAGATACTCTAAATAAGCATGTCATGTACAGGTTTTGCCTTTTGACAATAGCACAGCTAAATTTAAAGCCCATCTGTGTGGCTTTTAATGCCCCTCTCGGTTTCTCCGCCCCACGGGGGTCCCTCTCAAATTCAACTGCAGCTCTCAGTCACACCCATCTCTTTGGTTATCGTCTCTGCGGCTTCGCCTCAATCCGAGTGTTTGTAGAGTTGTGTGTGTGTGTGTTTGTGAGGAGAGTGGCAGGGCTGTGTTTATGCATACATTACCTATGTAGCTAGCTGGATCAAAAGCAACTCTGCTTCCCGCAGGGGAGTGCATTAGCATGTCACAGAGTGTGTGCGCGTGCGTGCGTGTTTCGTCCGCTGGGCCGCGTCCCGCTGAGTGCTTGTGTAGCCATGCAGTCAGGCGTGCTCCTGCGAGAGACAGACGGGTGCTGACACTGCCTCCAAACAGTCTGCTTTTAAAAAACAAACAGAGTCACTATCTCCTCTCTACAAACAGCCTTCAGAGCTGCAACCGATTGGCTGTAGCCTGCAGTTCTCTCAAGTTGGCAAAAGAAAAGTTTAGGAAAGTGGGAGGAGGTTTGCGGTAGCAGAGACATAGGGCAGGGTTTCTGCCTGTCTGTCATTCTGTTATCGTTTCTAATTTATCTCACCTGTCTATCTCTGTACTTGGCTAAATATAGTGACTGTCATTGTGTCTGAATGTCTGACTCTCTGTGGTCACTTTTCTACATATCTGCTGAATTTTGTCATCCTATCTTTCTGACTGTTATTGTGTTCCTTTGATTGCCTGTCTATCTTTAGGAGGAAATTCAGCTACTCAAGTTGAAGCTGGAGAAGGTGGAGAAGGAGAGGAATGAGTTGAGGCTCAATAGTGACCGACTGGAAAGCAAGGTTAGTGCTGAAATTCAATTCACTTTAAATTAAATTGAGATCAATTCAGTTCAGATTCAATTTAAAGAAACTAAAATTGATCACATACCAAATACCTATGTTTTAGTTAAATAAGATTGTGATAACAGCAACAATGAATAGGATTGCACTAATTATTTATTTATGAAGTTGCATATTAGCATAAATATCAATAAATTGGTTTCATTTAAACAAATAATTCAAGTTGACAGCAAAAAATTTGAGGGGGTTATAATAATTAACATAATCCATTTTATTTAAAGAATACATGTTAATATAAATATTAACAAATAACCAACAATGGCATGTAATTAATTATTTAGAAAATGTAAAATATTTTATACAATAATATTTTATATTTAAATAATATAATTTACAATGTATTTAACATTGATAATATAAATAGTATTTTATATAATTAAATAGTATACATTTAATGTATATTCTTCATATAATAGCTTTTTATTATGTATTATTCAAGCAAGTTTTATTTGTATAGCACATTTAAAAACAGCAAGCTAGGCTTACTAAAGCAAGCAAACAAAAGCATTTTTTGTAAAAAAAAAAGAAAAAGAAAAATTAATTAAAAGGTTGCAGCAATATCAAGTATTCAAATAAACATTCCTCAATAGGAACAAAAGGAAATTTCATGAAAATAAATTATTAAAATCAGATTAATGTACATTAATGCCTGTAAAAGCTGCTAAAGGTATTCATCTAACAGTTTTTTTTCTTCTCAATATTGTTGTTTGCTTAATACAACCAGCATAATAAACAGAGATGGGTCTATTAGCATAACATCATACATCAAGCATAATGTGAAACATATTTTGACAAATATATATATATTTTTTGCCAGTTTGATATCAAAGTGTAGTGCATCTCCACATTTACATGTCCAATATGAGGCATCCATAATAAGATTCTTATATCAGGTTATTTCTATACATAAATCAGTAGTACATCAGTGTACAAAATCACACCTTCACACACTCTCTCTCTCACACACACACACACACTCACACACACACACCAGACCTCACGCCGTCACCCTCTTTCCACATTACACCAAAAATCTATCGTCTGTGTGTGAAATATGTGAGCAATGATACAGATGTGAAGTGCTGCATATGTGCGTGAAGTGAGCTCATACACTACTCTAAAGTTTGCATAGAGCATGTGTGACGCATCTAGTGGACGCACACTTCATGTTCGCTCATTAAATGTGTGTTTCAGATCACAGAACTCTCATCAGAACTCGCCGATGAGCGCAACACAGGCGAATCTGCCTCGCAGCTGCTGGAGTCCGAGACCTCGGAGAGACTGAGGCTAGAGAAAGACATGAAGGATCTACAGGTACCGCATACACTCACCTCAACAGAAACAGAGTTGTGACTTGATGGTTTTCTGTGAGGAAATCTCCTCATGCCTGAAATAGATATTTTCTGCCAATGCACAGACAATGCAGTTCATGCAGCAGAGCGTGAGCTGTATACAAATTGTGTCGTCTCATATTAAAAATCAATGTGAAAGACGTAGTGTGTGTGTGAGCGAGAGACTGCAGGTGTTTGCCTCTGTATGCCTGGAGTGTGTGCGTGTGTTTTATGTGTCTCTTAGGCTCAAGGTTGCCTGTGTGAGCAGATGGTCTGAGTATTTCCCTGCAGAACAGAGAGCTGATGTGCTCTGCGTCTATCTGTGTGTGTGTGTTTGTGTGCATGTCAGGCCAAGTTTGACGCTATGAAGAAGCAGATGGAGTCTATGGAGATGGAGGTGATGGAGGCACGACTCATACGGGCATCAGAGCTCAATGGGGAAATGGACGACGATGACACTGGTGAGTTTGTGTTGTCCTTTCCTGGACAGAGGAAGTTTGGAATCAAACGGGAATCATGAGGAATTCCCTCATGATGGCTGGGCTTTGAGCAAAGCTTTGAGCAAAAACTATCACAACCTTCCTGAATGGTTTTGCCAGAATTGAAGGGTTATCTGGGAGGATTTCCATGAGTGTGGCGGCCCATGACACTCTGGTGAAGAGGAGAGCTTCAGGTGTGCTGAGCGTTTCAGCGTGGCACCTCCAGACAAATGAGAAAATAATCTGTAGCATCAGAGCTGCTGCTCCTCATTAAGCTGTTTATATGGAAATGCCAGGGGGCACTGAAAACACCAAACATACGCACGCTCTCTCTCTCTCCATGTCTCTCTCACTCTTTTTCATTCCTTTATACGTGTGCTTCTGGAACTTTCCATGAAGAGGGAAATTTGGTTGCTCATTATTTTTTTGGAGTAGAAACAAAAATCCATGTGTTTTGCTTTGAGAACTGTTAAATACAAAAACTCTGTCTAACATAAAATTAACCTAGCGTGAAAAGAAACTTTTAAACCCATCAGATCAATTGTTTTTGGGCCCACCTCAGATTTTTAGCTTCTTGACTGTATCTATCAATTCAATAGATTTACCATCAAACTATTGCTCAAGCGTATATTCAGTTAGTGAAGTAATACTTTGTTGCACATTTTGAATGCAACCTTGTTCTTGTCTGATTTTGTGAGTTGTAATGCCAAATAGACTAGACCCATTCTGCATCAAGATGTGAAGACAAGTAAATTATTTTATTAGATTTTTCCATTTTTACCAGTATTACAGTGCTTGCTGCATTCATCAAGGTTAACTATTCAGCTTGTTGACCACTTATTTTTCAAACAAATATTTCTCTTAAATTGTAGGAAATACTGCAACCCAACATTTAACACCAAACTAGCTAGAACCTGCTAAGTGATGATATGAATTTGAAACCCTGTTTTGGATTAATTTTTTATATGAAACAGTGGTTTTCAGCCCTGTTCTTGGACTGCAAAAGTGTCGGTAAGTAAGAAATATTTATGTTTTTAAATGCATTTCCTGATTTCTGGATTTACAATAGTAAAAAATGTTTCTATGCAGAAAATCATCATATTAGAATGATTTTAGAAGAATCATGCAACACTAAAGACTGGAGTGATGGCTTTTAAAAATTACAGGAACATTTTAAAATATATTAAAACAAAAAAGGTTATTTTAAATTGTTGGTAATTGGAGACTAAAGGTCCTTGCACACAGAGTCAGATTTGTCATCTTTTCCTATCAAAATACTTGCTAAGCATTCATAATTTTTGGAGGCAGTATATAAATGTAATTTGACACAAAGTATTTATTTTTTAACGTGAAAAGTTCAAACGAGACTTTCAGACTAGTGTGCAAAGACCTTAATGCTCAGTAAAAAGACTTGTAGATATTTGAATGCTAGTGTATTTTGTCTATTAGTGTTGGCAGTGTTGGGGGAAACGCATTACTTTTTAATTTTAGAATAATATAACTAAGTTGCTTTTTCAAAAAACGTTGTTTTCTTATTTATTGACTGATAAGTCTCCCGACACCATGTTGGGAGAGGATTGTGTGTGAATACAGTGTAGTACTAGACTAAATGTAAATGTGCATTGAGTCATCTTACTCTCAAAAAACAGTTTTAGTCTTCATCAAAATGAATTAAAATAAGCTCAGAATATGACGCAAACCTGCAACAATTAAATGTTAAATTGCACAAATATACCTAATCACATTTTATTAACCAATGGGTTTGCTTACAAGCAAAAATGACTTCAAAAGCTAACTATTGTGCTTCATTGTTTTTCTATTGCTGAAGAGTATTGAACTTTCTTCTCCTGTATTCTACTTTACAGATGTGAATTTACTTTTTCTTCAGCCTGAGGTTTATTTGTGACACTTTTTGTGTGAAAGGGCTTTTACATCTGCTATAAATAGAACTTCTTATATTAAAAATTTGAAATAAAAAAATATTTAAAAAGTAACGCAAAAGTAACGTAATGCATTACTTTCCATAAAAAGTAACTAAGTAACATAATTAGTTACATTTTTGGGGAGTAACGGAATATTGTAATGCATTACTTTTAAAAGTAACTTTCCCCAACACTGATCAGTGGCCTGTGAGAGCCTGATAACAACAATAGTTTACTATTAGAATGTATTAGAGTATTAATATGTATTTAGTTTCAAATGCTAGTCTTTGGAAAAACTGCACAATTTGCAAATGTTATATAAAAAAAGAAAATGTAACTCTCTGGCTTCATTGTTAATTTACCTTGATTTTCTGAGGTTGAGGATCAATATTCTCTGAAGCTTAAGCACTTCCTTTTATTATAAATTTGATGAAAAGGGAAATAATTACTTTAGGCCATATTTTACACCCTATTCCTGAAAAGTGGCTTCCGTTTTTTTTGTTTTTTTTTACACATCTCTCTTTCTCACCTCAACATAAACACACTTACTCTTACTACTTCTTCCTCAGTCCTTCCTATTTCTTCTCATATTGTTGTCTATAAATGCCTGACCACGATCATACTCAGTAGTCCTGTTCTTAGAATCACCGCTGTTATGAACTGAGCTCATTTTAATGCATGTGTCAGACCGGTGACGGCTTGTTCTCACCTCTGTGTCACACAGCTGATCTCTAAGGCTTAAAGCTAATCCACGAACATTTGATTTATTCCCTTTCCAGCAATTTCGTTCTCTATTGGTGACGTGGATTGGCCACCTTTCATATCTAGGTTTCAGAGCATTTAATTTTTCAGCTTTGATTTATTAAGTTGTGTATATTTGCATTTTTTCCCAGTTTGTTACGTATCTGTCAAATTCACAGAAAGGGATTTTGTATGAGCCATGATCAATAGGATTGGAGTGAAAATTCTCTGGCAGAGGTCCATAGTTTAAACCTTGGCTCTCATTAGGGGATGACCGTGGACAATCTGGCTCACAGTGTTTCATCTCGAAAAATCATATTGCAATTATGATTCCAAATAATACGATTTAACTGCTTTATGACAGACATCTGACATCTCAAATTGCACCACAAACTACAATTGCACTGAATCCGTTGAGAGGGAGTACTTGGACTATGTGCAGCAGACAAAAGAGTGTCTCGCTTTGAAGCACCGACATATTTATTTAATTAAATAACAGCCTTTTGCATTTGAGTAATCGCATAAGGCCATCTCGCAATGAATTGTGAGGCCATAATCATCACTGACTGTGTTTTTAGGAGGAGAATGGAGGCTCAAGTATGAGAGAGCCATCAGAGAGATTGAGTTTACCAAGAAGAGACTCCAGCAAGAGTTTGATGACAAACTAGAGGTGGAGCAACAAAACAAGAGGCAGCTGGAGAGAAAGGTAAGGATGACTTTGGCAAGCAATTAACACTTTTACACACTCAGACGCTGACAGCTCTAGTCTGGTACACAATATAGGTTTCATATGTGATCCTGGACCACAAAATCCAGGTCAAAGTTAATCAGCACAGGTATATTTGTAGCAATAGCCAACAAGGCAACTTTAAAGGCAATTTTCTCAATATTTTGTTTTTTTTGCACCTTCAGATTCCAGATATCCAAATAGTTGTATCTCAGCCAAAATAGTGTCCTATCCCAACAAACCATACATCAGTGGAAAGCTTATTTATTAAGCTTTGAGATGATGTTTAAATCTATGTTTAGTTTTTTTGTGGTCCAGGGTCACACATGATATCAGATATTAGTTTTTTTGTATCATTATGTTTAGTAAGCTGTGGAAATCAGTATCCCTTCCCAGCAATCCCTTCTGACTTTATTCTGCCAAACTAACCCACATGTCGTAAAGACTCAGACTTGACTCATATTGTCAGTGTGGTCCAACACAACAGCATGTAATGTCTCAAGCTAGAATGTATTAGCTGAAACTCATACATCTAGACAAGACACACAGTGGATGGACAGATCCACCTGTACAGACTCACTGAGAAACTGTGTGTTTAGCTGACAGACCTGCAGGCAGACAATGAAGAGGTGCAGCGCGTGGCGCAGCAGCTGAAGAAGAAATGCCAGAGACTGACAGCCGAGCTGCAGGACACCAAACTGCACCTGGAGGGGCAGCAGAGCCGCAACCATGACCTGGAGAAGAAACAGCGCAAGTGAGTCAGACTAGATAAAGATTTACTAACAAGTGAAGAAATGGATAATACATGATGCAGCAAGCTATTTTGATGCTCGAATGTTCCCACCCAAAGAGAAATCCTAATATATTTTTTTTTTTTTTTTAAGATTCTCATTGGCTTTCAATATATGGAAAAAATGTGCTAAAAAAATCCAGCAACATTATTTTTCTATTATTGTTGTGGTGTGGAAATCTCTATTCTCATAGAATTAGAATGATTATAAAAACGTTATAGTTTCCATCCTTGTGTGAACAAGCCTTAAGAGTAGTCCACCAGTGCCTCAGTAACAAGCATCTCAAAATGAAATCTGTAAGTCTGTCATTATTCAGAGCAGAAGGCTATAAGCAGAGTGATGGTGGTATGTGAAGGTGCTGCAGCTAAGCCTCTTTAGACTCTTGAGTAAACAGGCGGAGGCTGTGCCTGTCACTGCGGAAGGGATGTGTGAAAGTCCACTCTAAATGAAATGATCGGCTCGAGGCTCAGGGTGACGGCAGATTTAGCCAGTAGGAGAAATGGGGGAGGGCCACGAGAGTGGTCCTTCATCTCTCTGTGGGGCTTGGATTAACACAAAGAGTTGCATAAGGCTCATTTACAGGATCATAACGGGGCCTCGGAGAGAAGGGGGTGGAGAAAAATTTTGAAATTGGAAAATAGTAAAATAACGAACATATTTGCCCAAAAGGGTCACAGCCCCCCCCCCCCCCCCTCGCTCATTGTTGCCCACTTACAAGTTAACCCAATCAGAACGCTTTTTCCTAATACCCCTCCTGACACACACGTCACACACAATACTGTAAAGCTTAGATGAGTTTTAGTTTCTCAACACTCTGCTATGCTTGGCTATTTAAGGAAAAGCAGGTATGCTATTTTTTACTGTTTTGTATCATGTTTTTGTCAAATCTTTTATTGTATTTCAGGCACATTAAACTTGTGCTTTGATTATAGTAAATAGAGAGATAAGTGATTCAAGAATTAGAAATTTGCTTTAGTTTTGTTGTATATATTTCGACTAGTGGTCAACTAATACAGGTTTTCAATGACAAATACTGAAGTATAAAGACTAGGGAGGAATGATATACACTAAGTACAATTTAATGGCAGCAACTTGTATGAAATACATTTTTATTAATGGTGGAAATAGATAAATTATTCTATACTGTCATAGACGATAACGGTCATACCTAACAAAACTTTCTAAAATAACACTGTTTTTTCTTAAGTTTCATTTTAAAGTGGGTTGTGGGTTTTTATTACTTTAACCAATATTTGCTTTGTTCCCTGAAAAAAATGATATTACAATAGTGTAAAACATTAGCTCAAAAATTTGACATCACACAAGTGAACATTTTAAAATCAAAATGTTTTGCTTACCAAAATTCCTCAAAATATCATAATTTTGTTCCACAGAAAAAATAAACGAGTAAAGGATAAGTTCCCTGTGATTTTATGCTAATGGACCTTTGCCAGGAGTTTGATTGACAGGTGATCTGACCAATCATAACAGCAAGTTTGCCATTTTGTCTGAAAAACCAGACAGGAAAGTAGATTTAAGTCAATGGACTTGAACTTAAAAGCTTTTTTTGTATTGACGTCTTTCCAAGATACACAAAACAAGATACCTTGTGATGTTCATTTCTGTTTATTTCATGCTATAACTAGTAAAGAGGAAGAGATTAACAGTTCACGTCTAGGTACATCAAAGAGCCACAAAATGGTATTTCTCATTTGAATTTCTTAAAAAAAACAAATACAAATTGTGAAAGCTGAGACTTTGTTTTACTCAAAAAGTAAGCTGCTCTGTCTTATCTGTTGGCACAGTGTCAGTGTCCCCTTTGCTCTGTGATGTATTTTTACATGATGTGTGGTGTGAGAGCCCCATGGCTTGTTTGATATAGCAACAGTAACTAAGGGGGATGGGTCTTTAGCGAAGTGTTAATTGTTTATCCACCTTATTCTTCCCGTAAAAATTTGCGTGGCTCTATGTAATTTTTATGGTCTTGCTTCTGGTCTCATTTGCTTCAAGCTATTTTTAGCTGTACAAAATCACAAATTTTGCAGCTTGATATTGCAAATTTGCGTGGCTTACAATATTATTTTAAGGTATTATCTTGAACACATTGGTTTGTAGTGCAAACAGTTTATCATTTACTGAATGTTGTAATACTTATTGTTATGTCCATGAACTGGAAGTCTCATCTGTAGGCTTACTTTCCGTGCTGAAGAATTAGGTAGATAATTTTTTCATATTTAGTATTATATGAAAGCCTATCATGGTTTTAGTTTAGTGCTTGTAGAATTTATTTGCGATTTATTTGGTCTCAGCAGATCAGGTGAAATATGGCAGCTCATTCCACCACATCGGAACAGAGAGAGTAAAGCCTCTGGAAAGCACCTTTGTACCATTGTTTCCTTTTTTATTTACATTTTTTTATAGATAAAGTTTGTTGATGGTGTGTGTTTTTTGTGTGTGTGCAGGTTTGACTCAGAGCAGACTCAGGCTCAAGAGGAGGTGCAGAGAGAGAAGAGTCAGCGGGAGAAACTGAGCAGAGAGAAAGACATGCTGACCGGGGAAGTGTTCAGCCTCAGACAACAACTGGAGGTCAGCAACCTCTCTTATATCATCCTTCTTTGTTGTCTCGCACTTACAGATTTTCTTGGCTGTGACGTACTTGTGTCTGTGTGTGCTGAAGGCAGACTGTGTTGTTCTAAATGAGTTTTTCTCTGCTCTCTCAGGATAAGGATCTGGAGATATGTGCTGTCAATCTGAAGCTCGAGCAAATGGAGGCAGAGCTTCAAGATCTGAACTCGCAGGAGACGAAGGACGAGGCATCACTGGCCAAGGTTAAAAAGCAGCTTCGTGACCTTGAGGCAAAGGTCAAAGATCAAGAAGAAGAGCTTGACGAACAGGCTGGAACCATTCAGATGCTGGAGCAGGTAATCGAACACACTATCACGTTTTTTAATCTTGGAACTTTTTTGTTTTCAAACTTTGTCTAAGAAGTAAACCCATGCACACACACCACAGTCCAACCAGCTGTACATCATGTCATGAGAATAAGGATATACATTGTACTGAGCTGCCTGATGTTTAATGTATTATTTCTTGAAATGATGCACATTCTCCATGCGCACAATTTTCACCTGTCATGCGTAATATGCTAATTCATGTAAATTCAGCTGATGTGTCGGTATGAAGAAACTGTCAATATTCGCAGTCTGCATACATTATAATAGTAATTACAAAGCGTTTTATTGGCCTGTGCGACAGGGATATTTTGCATATGCATCTGTATGCATATAGAGGCTGTTCTGCTGGATTCCAATGCATGCAGAAGGTGTGGATTTGTATTCACTGAGCTGTTGATGTTGTGACCTGCAGGCCAAGCTCCGTCTGGAGATGGAGATGGAGAGACTGAGACAGACGCATTCGAAAGAGATTGAGAGCAAAGACGACGAGGTGGAGGAGATCAGACAATCCTGCAGCAAGAAGGTATGATACAGTCAAGCAGCTGTTATACAATAATAACTGCTGGTAATCATTATAAACCTATGGTATGTTAGCTTCATTGTATGTTTGAATTAAAATATAAATGTATACAATTTGTTACATTTCAGTCTCCATGTTAAACTAATTTTGTTGTGCTGTTTGTAGATAAAAAAATCAATAATAATAATAATAATAATAGTAGTAGTAGTAGTAATTTATTATACTAATTAATATTAATTTGAGGTAATGTGTATTAAATAATATTCATATTACTTTACTGTAAATATTAGTATAAAGTTAAATGTTTTACTGCAATGTTAAGTAATGCATTATTACTGTATATTAACAATGTTTAGTGTTGCTGTTGTTGTAATTATTAGTGCTGTCAAACTGATAAATCACATCCAAATTAAGTTTGTTTGCATACACTCTCATACACAAGTACAAGTCACCAGCTAACACCACTAAAAAATGCTCAGAATACTCTGCAACTAGTTTTAGAAGTTCAGGTCAGTTCAGTTTATAACATTTTAATTGCTGATGTTCAGTTCTTATGCAGAGCTCGTTTCAACTCCTGTACAACATAAATAAACAAGACGTATTCGGCCATGTGTTGAATAAGAATTTCCATTCAGCGTTGTTCAACGCAGCTCTTGTTGCAGATAGCGGCTTTCACATTTGTGGAGTGTCTTTGCCGCGGAGGTGCAGATAAGCTGAACTCATTGAGTTTTGTTTTGATGTATAATTCATGGGGGATGCTATTTTATTTTCCTCACGTATAGTTCACCTTTCCCTCCTCTCCACTTAACCAATCAAGCTGCCAGTACAGTGCATCCCATAATTACCCTTCTTTCTCACAACCGAGTCCCTTGATTGACACACTCGAAGGTGCTCCGAAGCATCTAAAGACACATTTAAGGAATGTGTTTATATGTCTGGAATGGTAGTATGTAATTGGATGGACTCTTCAGGGCAAACCTACTTCACAAAGCCCTCCATGATGTTCTTTTAATATTCTTGTGTGTGTGTGTGTCTGTGAGCAGCTCAAGCAAATGGAGGTGCAGCTGGAGGAGGAGTATGAAGAGAAGCAGAAGGTCTTGCGGGAGAGAAGGGACCTGGAGGCCAAGCTGATGAGCGCTCAAGACCAGGTACAGCATTCAACTCACTATATACTATATATACTGTACCACATTTACAGTCAGTAGATTTAGCAGATGCTTTTTATTCAAATGAGGACAATGAAAGCTATCAAAATCAACTAAAGAGAAATGATATGCAAGTGCTATGCCAAGTCTCAGTTAGCTAAATGAAGTACACATAGCAAGGTTTTTGTTAATTGTAAAATAAATAAAAAGGAAGCAAATAGAATACAAAAAGAATAAAAAAGAATAGAGAAGTTTTAGTTTAACTAACAAGCAGTTAGTAAATGAATAGAGTGCAAGTCTAAAAGAGGCAAGTTAAAAAAAAAAATAGAAGTAGAATAGAGAGTGCTAGAGTTAGCCAAATAAAGAGCAAATATTAAAAAGTACCATATCAATATTTGAAATATGGTAACTAAGCACTGTCTTGATAAATATGTACAGTGTTGCATATTACTTGAGTGAATTTTCATGTCATTTTCTTTATTTTATTTTAGTTATTTTTGACATACTTTGTTTTGTACGTTTGTGGTCTGTGCAATGTTGTTATAAAGGATTTATATTTCAGACATGTATTTAATACTTTTAAACTTAACATTTATAACAATAGAAAGAATCCCATTTAAAATGTATATTAAATGATTAGATGATCTGTGAAGGATCCTGTGACACTGAAAATATGTTAAACAGACTTTGTTTAAAGACCCAAAATTAAGAGTTTTGTAAGTTTAAAGATAATACAAAATAATGTTTATTTTGTTTAAAGATAATACTTTTATTTAACAAGGGTGCATTAAAATAATCAAAAGTGACATTTATAATGTTATAAAGGATTTCTATTTCAGACATATACTTAATTCTTTTAAACTTAATATTTATAATAGAAAGAATCCAATTAAAATGTATATAAAATAATTAGATGATCTTTGAAGGATTATCTATATATATATATATTTGTTTTTTGACCAAACAAATGCCACCCTGGTGAGCATAATAGACTTTTTTCAGAAATAGAA
>JAUMHE010000067.1:9809292-9825279 GCA_032359235.1 Enteromius mattozi
AGAATTCTTTGATGAAAAGAAAGTTCAAAAGAACAGCATTTATTTAAAATAATGTTCCTTTATAATATTATAAATAAATCCACATTTTTTAATGGTTGTGCATATACAGCTAAAGCAATTTTCACATTTAGGGAGATTAACCAAGTCATTTATTTTTAGGCCTCTTAAAGAAACAGTGGGAGTCTGTTTTTGATCAGAGAGGGTGAAAACAGGGATATTTTTAACAAGTGCAAAATATCATCCCTTTCATTGTAATTAATTTGTCTTGATTTGTTAGAGATTGAAAGTGGGAAAGAAACTGCTTTCATGAGTTTGTTTTTACAAAATAATGTAATTTCCTACTTTTATTCTCACTAATTCATAAGTAATGTGCGACGTACATTTGTTTAGCTTTTTATGAATACATTTGAAAGTTACTCCTCAGAGATTAGCTGCCTGTATTGTTGAAGTAATTATTATTGAATGGAATTAGACCTCTGATACTGTTTGACAGAGAAGGCAGTGAAGTGTTCATCTCTAATTGGGAGACGGTGCTGTGTTCTCAGGGATTTATACAATACAAGAAGCTTCTGTTTGGTGACGGGGTGACAGGAAAATTATCTCTTAAAGGAATTAAAGGAGCTGGGCTTTCAGTTGCTGAAGTCAGAGTGGTTAGATGCGTATGTTCCTGACATGCAGAGGGCAGAGGTTTGAGTTTCGCTGCGTTGAGTCTGTGGCCTATTTGCTGCTGTCTGTATCAATTAAAAATTGCTAGAAACACTTTCTGGCATACAATCTGTTCCTGATGCATAAACTTGGGACCTGCCAAAACGTCAAGCATTTCAATCAGATTGATTGTTTTCTGTTTCTCAGACATTTGTTGTTTCAGTTTGCAGTCATTTTTGTGTTTGTCTTATGCTTTTGTTTGATTTGCGTGTAGCTTGAGGAGCAGCTGAGTCGATTGCAGAGGGAGAAGAATGACCTGCAGTCTCGCATGGAGGAGGATCAGGAGGACATGAACGAACTCATGAAGAAACACAAAGCCGCTGTTGCCCAGGTAACTCTCTCAGGAACTCATGCCTGTCAGATCGCTATACAGACCCTCTCTCTGTCATCATCGCACACAGAGTACATGTATATGTACCTGTATGTACCTTTTTTTTTTTGTATCCTAAAAATTCTCTATGAGTAAAATGTTATTTAAAAAAGGATACATCAAATTATATAAAATTAAAAATAATGTTATTTATATTTTTTTATATATATATATATATATATATATATATGAATAAAATATACAGTAGGCAGTTCTCTTCATATATAGATTTTTTTGCACCCTCACATTCCAGAAAGTTTGTTTATTTTTTTATTACAAAAATGTTGTTCAAGGTCACACATACATGCATACATACATAGAGAGGCATATATATATATATATATAATATAAAATATAGAGAGGCATGTTTCACAGTGCAAATGTATCACAAAGCTATATTTCACAAGTTACAGCATTCACAGCGAGCAGAGAGCTATGTAAAGTGCAGTGTGAAACAGGCCTAAAAAGCATTTTTATTCACAATTGTGCTGTCCTTGTCGATTATATATTTTTTGACACTGTGCATATTGCATGCTACATTATTTCGGCATGTTTGACATTTTCCTGTATGATTCATTGCTGTTTCTCGGCAACATGTTTCCATCATGCAAATGAAATTGACGGCATTATTTAGTGTGTTCAGATGGACCACTTTGTATTTCTCTTTTTGATTGGTCGCTCGTGCCAGTGCGAAGGTGTCACTACAGTGATTGTCGTGTATTTGAGCGTGTGGGTTGATTGTCATTAAGAGTGTTTTAAACGCAGCATGCTATTGCAGCGATGTAGAGATGAGTGATGTGTCTCCACAGACCCTAAGTAAACAGATCCTTTCCATTGGAACAGCCTTATTCCCCTGGGTTTACTTCACCAGCTCTATGGTTCATTTATGGGAACACACCGCAGGTTTTAAAACATAGTCACAATCATACTTGAGAGATTCAGACAGTCTTGTAGTTAACTCTCTCCACTTCATTTCACTCATGTTTCTGTTAACATGCCATTTATTGGTGCCATTTTTCTCTGAGATGTCATTAACAGACCATAACATTGCTTGTCTGTCAGTAGCTAAACGGTTTGCAGTGTGCTGTAAGATATATCACCAAAATAACATATGATCATAGTGCATATTTCCCACTTTTCCCACTTCTCTGGTATGTTCTTTACATGCTGGTTATGGTATACCAGACAGTATGCATCAGTATTATGTAGCAAATGAAGTCCACCTTTATAAACAATTTACCACAGCTGATCTTTTATTTCAGTCAACTGAATACTTCATACATACAGAAAATGTGCACCATTAAATATATCATTTATATTGCATAACAAAGAACTTTCAGATCACTTTAAATGAATAAATATGAAGGGACTGTAGGTTCAGGTTGTCCTGTGATGTGTAGAAGACTCTGACCTCTCTGTGGTGTGTTCTTGTGCAGTCCTCACAGAACCTGGCCCAGATCAGTGACCTGCAGGCCCAGCTGGAGGAGGCCATGAAGGAGAAACAGGACGTCCAGGAGAAGGTGAATTCACTTTGGCATCCATACAGAAATGCATATTCACCAAGTCAACACTGTATTCTCAGAGTGCATCCTAAGTGCACAATTCAGCTTCTGTTTTGTTTTGTTTTAAGGTAAGCTAATGTCATTTGACTATTTGATGACAGGATCACACTCCTCCCCTTTCAACATTAGGCGTGTTTGCTTTGAAGGCGGAGCTGCAGCGAGCGATTGGTATGACATCAAAGTACCATGAGAGCATTTGACAGCTGATGGTTTCGTATGTTCTTTATAATCACTCTTGCGGTACTTTGATGTCATACACTGATCAGTCGCTGCAAGTTGAACACACCTATTGACTTTTCAATGATAGGATCAGATTCCACTTCCTCAGCGTTTGAATCTTTAATTATAAAATCAGACTCCACCCTCTTAGCATTTGACTTTTTAATGGTAAATCAAACTCCGCTCCTGACCATTTGATTTAATAATAGAATCAGATTCCACCCCTTTCAGCATTTGACTCTTCAAAGATAGGATCAAACACCACCGCACTCAGCAGTCAAACTTTTTTTTTCATCTTTCCTTTCCTACTTATGTTACAATAAATATATGTATATCATCTAATATGTGGCATTAAAAAAACATGGCCTGTAGTGCTGAAGCCAGGGGCAGGAAATCCAGGACAAAGCTGGTAGTCAACTTTAATGGTAGGCTTAGAATCCAACCCTTTTAACAATTGACTCTTTAATGATAGAATCAGACTCCACATTTAAATCTTTAATGATATAAACAGACTCCACCCCTGAGTATTTGATTCTACAATTATGTGAACAGACTCCACTCCCTCAGTGTTTGACTCTACAATAATCAGAAAAGACTCCGCCTCAGCAGCATTTGAATCTTTAGTTATATGATCAGACCCCGCCCCCTTAGCATTTAACTCTTTAAAGGTTGGCTCAGACTCCAACCATCTCAACCGCTGACTCTTTAATGATAGAATTAGATTCAACTCCCTCAGAATTTGAATCTTTAATTATATTAACAGACTCCGCCCCTCAGCATTTGACTTTTTAGTAATATACTTAGTCTCCACCTCTCTCAGTTTTTAGCTCCTTAATTATAGAATCAGTCTTCCCCTCTTGACTCTGCACTCTCAGCATCAGACTCTCACTCTCTACACTCTCTTTGCCAATTTTATTGTCTTATACTCTAGGGAACAGTTTGTTTCCTCCTCACCGAACTCAAAGTTGAGTAATTTGCTCAACAACTCTATCTGGCCAACTGTGTACTCAAAAAAATTATTATTCCTATTACAGAATATGTTCACTCTTTAAAACGACTGTGGCTATATGCAGACATGGCACAGTGATGGGGTTTGAATAATACATTTGAGGCCTGTGTAATTGAGCAAGTATCAGAACCTCAATTCTGGTCTGAACTGGGTTAGACTTATCACTCGATGTAGAGCAGCAGAGCCCTTTTAAAGGCTGATAAACCAGGTAGGCCTTGTTAAAGACACCCCGTGGTGGTTAGGGCTTTGTCTCTTTGAGCCATTTCTCAGCAGGTAATAGTTAAATTCAGTATTTCCATTAAATACAGATTGCTGTCCTTTCTCAGTGTATTTGTGTGAATTCTCACACCCTATCTGTGTGTTTGGCAGCTCACAGCCCTGCAGAGTCAGCTAGAGTTCCAAGAGCAGTCCATGGTGGACAAGTCTCTGGTCAGCCGGCAGGAGGCCAAGATCCGTGAGCTGGAGACCAAGCTAGAGTTCGAGAAGACACAGGTCAAACGCTTGGAGGTGAGTTGGCAGGATGCATGTTTTTTATGTGGGCTGCTGGAAGTGTCAAAAGGTCAGTGTGCAGGCATTGAAGTGTCAGATAAGACTGAAATTAATCTACACACCCACCAGGCCTTCCCTGTTGGTCCACGCTATAGACCTTTAACCCTTGTACTAAAAGTGTTTAACCAAAAAAAAGGTTGCTATGAATTGAATGTGGATTTTTTCCAACCCCCTCTGTGTTTTTCAAATTAACAGTGTCTGTCTATCTTTTAAAGAGGGAATGTACATTTAATTTCATGCCTGATATTTTATGTTGCTGGAGGTCATTGTTTTTTGCATTGTACACAAGTAGTGTAATTAATGTGTTTCCTCTAATGCACATTATTTCAGCATTTTGTTTTGTTTGATTTGATGGGGTTTTTTTTGCTCCTTAAGTGACATTTTCCAACAGCCAGTCCTCTTCATCGTTCATCTCTGTTGGGTGCTCCCGCTAACCTGCAGAATTACAATTGGCACTCTGCACAAATTACAAACGTCTACTGCGCCCACAGCATAATCTGTCAACAGAAGCGATTTAAAAACGCTATTATTACTGATTTGTTGGACGTATAGCTCAGTTCAGGCTTGGGTAATGTTATCTCTAGAGGCAGCTTGTTTAAACCGTGCCCATCCGAAGCTGTAAAGAATGTCTGTTTTCCTAATCTGTAGATATTTTTCTGTTTGGATGCCAGCGCAGCCCACCTTCGGTGTGAAAAATCACAGAAAAGTTGCTGTGGAAGTTATTTGGAGTTTCACACCATATGGATAGCTTGACAATCTTGCATATTTCAGTGCTAGACTTGCAGGATTTTGTAAACAACTACAGTGGGTCCAGAAACACTTAAGCGATGGTGCATGTTATTTCTCCGTATACGGTGTTAAATAAACGATTGTGTCTTCTGCAGAGTCTTGTAGCGAGGCTGAAAGACAATCTTGAGAAGTTGACTGAGGAACGAGACCAGCGCAGTGCCAGCGAGAACCGGGAGAAAGAGCAGAACAAGCGTCTCCTGAGGCAGATCCGAGACGTCAAGGAGGAGATGGCCGAACTGGCCAAGAAGGAAGCGGAAGCCAGCCGCAAGAAACACGAGCTGGTGAGAAGCCTGCTTCTGTTCTGCTTCACTGACGTTCTCAGTCTGAAGTGTCTTGAAGGGATAGTGCACCCAAAAAACTAAGTTCTGTGATTATTTACTCAACCTCACATCATTCCAAACCGGTTTGACTTCTTTCTTCTGCAAAGCATAAAAGAAGATATTTTGAGGAATGTTAGGAACATTAAAGCCTGTTGACTTCTATTGTATGGACAAAAAAACAGACTTTTTCTCAGAATATCTTCTTTTATATTCAAGGTTGTAAATTACATAAGGAAAATAAATGATGGCAATTTAAAATTTGAGTGAAATCAAAAATGGTGTGCAACATTTTGGCAACAGGGCTCTTTTCTCTTCCAGCATGATGTGAGGTCCATAAAGAAATGTTTTACTAAATCTGGTGGTAAAAAAAGAAATTGATTGGCCTTCATAAATTTCAGACCTGAACCCCTTTGGGATGAATGGTAACAGAGTCCATCAACAATAGTGCCTGACCTCATGGAACAGGGTCAAAAATTAACGTTTTTTGCCCACGGCTACCATGGCTGGTGAATGCAGAATTTGACTCTGTCAATTCAGATATAGAAAATAATAGAACAAATGCACAAATAATTACATTTGATAGATGTGTTCAGTTTTTGCACAACTGAATTTATGTAAGCTGAATATTTAGAAATAAACAATTAAATAAGTCATGATTTACTATGGATGCGCTAATATTAAAATTCTGGTTAATAATGTGTAGCTACTACCTACTAATTATTTTGGCCAATAATCAAAAAATGGCTAATCAGAATTACATTTTCTATTACATTTTGTCTAAAAGCGTTGTTTTAAATACTACAAATCGATTTAGGCATCACATCATATTTTGAATCTTTTATTTTGATATTTTAATTCTAATTTAATTATTGGTTTGTTTTTTAATATTTCTATTTAGTTTTAATTTATGTTTATTTTTGCATTACTATTAGTAATTTTACTAGTAACTTTTTTTTTTACTTTATATATATATATATATATTTTTTTTTTTCAGCTTTTTGATATTTTAGTTAATCGTAACACAACACTGAAACACTGATGTACCGTGGGAAAAAATATGTTCACTTTAAGATTCATAAAAGATTATCTTTGGTAGTGTTTTTAAATTATTACGGTGTTTTAATAATACCTTTTAAATCAATGTTAGATGACCATAGCAAAAGTAATCTAAATGCAAAAATAGGCAGAAACGAGTGTGTTAGTTAGACTGAAATGTAACCCTGTCTCTTCAGGAAATGGATATTGAGAGTTTGGAAGCGGCCAACCAGAGTCTCCAGGCGGATCTCAAGCTGGCCTTCAAGAGGATCGGAGACCTCCAGGCTGCTATCGAGGATGAGATGGAGAGCGATGACAATGAAGATCTCATCAACAGGTAACATTTGCTGCTTTAAGGACTCTTTATTTAATACATACCTCAAGAGAGCTTCTCCAAGTGGGTAAAAAAGAGATAGAAAAAGAGAGATGGATGAATGCACTGTTCACTGAGCTTTTGGAGAAGGCAATCAACGAGCCAGTCTCAGTCTCAGTCATCTCTTATTCACACTCTCTTAAATATTTATGCCTCGAAAACTGCCTCACATAATTTGGAGCTCCTTTTTTATGTACTTGGCCTCATCAGTCAGAGGAAGTCATCTCCGTTCAGCCTCATTCTGCGCTGCTCCGCTTCTCTCAGTGACCTGCACCTTACTGCACAGAGCTGTGTTTATTTGCTCGTTTATTTGTGTAGAAGAATTCCAGTCACCCAAATAACAGGAAATAGCACCACACTCGTACTTCGCAGTGGTTACAGAAGTCAGCAAAGGTTAGAATTCTGGGTAAACATCTTGAGCAATATGTAGCACTAGAAACCTTTACAGCAGACATGATGAATATTCAATCACAAGCTGTGTTTTTAAGACTGTGACTTATTTTTATTTTTATTTTCTTACATCCATTGTTCTTTATTTTTCCATTTGAAACTCACTTATTTCTGCTTCTTGTTTTGTCTTATGTTTGTGTCTCATTTCCCTCCCACCTCCAGTTTACAAGACATGGTGACTAAGTATCAGAAACGAAAAAACAAGATGTGAGGAGTTAATGTTTGAACTTACGTTAACATATTTGAATTCTCTTTTGCCCTCACAGGAAGATGATGCAGTATACATGCAGTCAATTTTGAGATATTTTCGAGAATATTCTGTATTATAAATCTTTCGATTCGGGAAAAGACTAGAAGCATCATGTTGATACTGCATCACACTTCCGGGCATGGCAACTAACATCACAAATATGGTTTTCTCCTTTTTTATGCACGATGCCTCATACATAATGTATGCGTACTACAAACTGCATGCTTTTTCTAAGCCAAGCATGGTCCCTACTCAGTTACCCTCCCCAGAGGCCATTCCCTTACCCTCAACCCCTGCTTTGTAATGTTGAACTTTTGGATATCTGGTGCTTCACCATTGGGACTGGAATCTAGTGATGGGTAAGAAACATTTTGAGTGCAGGCATGAGTCTGCAGGGTCCAGACAGTTGTCTATCCACTGGCTGTCTAACTGGAGAGCCAGAAGGGTCCACATGTAGACTTGTTGGATGCTGGAGGGCCTTGTACAAACATCTGCTAGGGGTTACTCTGCCCTCCCTCCTTCTTGGCCTTCTTTTACCTCTCTTTCTCTCTCTCGCTTCTTTGAATAATTCACACTTCTGTTCTTGGGACTTAGCAGGAAAGGAAGGCGTGTTCTTCATCAATCTTTCAAACATGAGGACTAAATAATGAATAACCCTCAAATGTCCTACAAAAAGCCCCCCAACTCATCTGGCAACGGTCTACAACAGCGTACCAGCCCTTGGCGTCGAGCCATTTCATTCCCCTGTCAATAGTCCTTGGTCCGCACTGTATGCCGTTTTCCAGTTTTAAAACCCTTAAGCTCCAAGCACCACTTATTACATCATGTGAGAAAGTATTAAAAGCTAATGGCCAGTCTGTGCATTTCTGATCAGGTTTTAGATGGATGTGCCATTGCAGAAATGTTTGTTGAGTTCATGCAGGGATGTTGACCCTTCTGGCCTGATCATTTAATTGGGGAGTTCTTGTTGCATTATTGTAAATTAGACTGGCTTTGAGAGGTTTGTTAGGTAAATGCAAACTTTAGTGGAGAACATTAGTAGAGAACTGATTATTCAGATTTTCCCAGAGCATATGAGAGAATAGACAGGGCATAAAAAATGACAAATGAGGAGAACAGATATTTTGAAATGAGATATAATTAGGAGCCTTGTTCCTCTGCCTCTTTGTTCTACTCCATGACATGATTTAAAAACATTTGTTTACAATATATGATGAATGATTTGAAATATTTATAAAAATTTTCTGGTTAGTCACTGACAGGAAAATTCAGTGTCTTGGTGACTAACTAGTACCGGATCATAAATTAATAATAAAACATTAAAACTATAATGTGCAGAGTATGCAACTAATTGCATTCTAACTGAATAAGATTTTTTTGGTGTGTCAGTGTTATTTTAACATTATTTATATACTACTGAAGTGCTTATTCATATTTTCAGTTCACTTTTATTTCATATTTTTAGTTTTCATTTTATTTTTAGTTACACTTTGTTATGTGCTTTTGTCTTTTTGTTATATTTAGGTTATTTTTTAGTTTTAACTTTTTCATATAAAATTTAGTTTCAGCTATATTTCAGTTAACAAAAATGCTTTTCATAGTTTTAGTATTAGTTAACGGTAATCCTGGTTTAGATACAGCTCAGACATGCATGTAAAGAGGCATTTGGCATGCAGGGAAATGGTATTCAAATTGTTAATAAATATTCAAGTACAGCTTTCAGTCGATTTAATTGTATCATTAAGTGATTAATCAAATTTTTTCAAATTAGACATTTATTTCAAGTATTGTTTATTTTGTTAAATAGTATGTTCAGAAAGGACACAAAAGCATTGTAAATGTATAATAAAATAGTAGTAGTTCATGCTCTCTCTTAATTAAACAAAGCTATCATGATTTCAAAATACCTACTGTAGAATATTGTACCCAAGTTGTATTTTTAACTAACATGACACTTTTGTTGTTCTTTTTTATTATTTTGCAGCTTAACGCCCCAATTCTCATTCATTGTGTTTATGGTTTTGAAAAATGTAACTCTTTGAATTTCACAGAAGATCATGTTGGTTTGGAATGAAGTGAGGGTAAATAATAATTATAGCTTTATTTTTTTAGGAACTATTCCGTTTTCCCTCAGTTAATGTATGTTTAGACAGATGCTAGCCATGTTTTACAATTTAAAAATAATAGTCAGACAAAGCCAAGAAACTGTTGCACAATATAAAAGTCCAAATTCTCCCTGCTTAAGGGTCAGGGCTGAAGACTAAGCGGGGATAGAGAGAGAAAACAGAGTAGAGAGACAGAAAATAGAGGGGTTGAGAGAGTTCTGTAGGTGCTAATGATAAATGTAATAGCCTGTAACAGAGATGTACAACCAATGGAGGCATGTTGTCACAGACAATTAATGTCTCTCCTCTCTCACTGTGTTGTTTGTTTGTTCCCCTGGGCTTAGGTGCAGCTTAACTAATGGTATATGGTCAAGGACATAAATTGTGTGTGACATTTTGCATTAGCGCTTCATTACAAAGACCCTGCTGTCCCACTGTTTAGCGATGGGCCGGCTAGCAGAGCTCAAGGCTTATTCACACAACATTCTCACCTCGGTTTACCTCCAGGGCACTAGGGCTTACGCAAGAGCCAAAAGGGCTCTTGAGGAAATACACACTCTGGCACTCGTAAGTTGCCATCCCGTATCGACGAAGCACTACTCATTTGACAACAAATTCTTTTGTCCTGATTGTATTCGCTTGAGTGTATCAGATCTTCTAATTTAGACCCTCTCTAGCACCCTGACTGTGAGCGTACAGTTAGTGTTTAGCGACATCTCGTGTGTCCATGCATATATAATATTCTCATATGCATAATACCACAAACGGAGAGCTAAGCAGACTGGAACCTTAATGTCAGAGAAAAGCAGCTGCTGCTTCAGAGTTAACCTTCTCTCTAGGCCTGGGATAATGAGCTGCTGTATGTAGTATAATTTCATTGGGAGATATTTGACTCCTACGGTGCTGGAGGACAATAACAATGATTATTAAAATTTAAATTGAAACAAAATTGTGAGAAAAGGCTCAGTTCGAGCGAAATCTTCTCTAAAGGTCCCCTGTCTATGCATAAATGGAGACGTTTTAGTGCTCTAGGTCCTTGAAGGGCGATTCATAGTTATTCAGTGCGGTGTGCTGTGCGATAAGTGAAGGATAAGACTAATCTAAAGAGGCGGGGAAGCATTGACTTGCAAATCCAGCCAAACATAAATCCAATGGTTTTATCTGGTCCAGAGAAATGAGCAAACAGGACTGGGATTCACAGCGCTGCTTTCTGTGTGAGGTGCTAATGCATCTGCTCCCAGGGACACTCAGCCTGTGTTTACTCGTTCTTATTGACAGCGCAACACTTCTCCACAAAACCCATTCGTGTCTAGAGATGCATGGTATTGCTAGCATAGTAAGTCAAGTTAATTGCAGTCCCATAATGGCTCATTCCTTCATACATTCTTTAACATGATAGTCCAAGGCTAAATCAGCCTGAAGGCCTCCTTTTTATAAAGAAAGATTTTTCACAAGGTTTGTACTACCTATAATTCTTAATTCAGTTTTTATTCAACTATACATCACAGTATTTTTTATTTAGCCGTTTCAGTGGCTAGTTAGCCTGAATACTGGATACTGAATCATGGTAATGATCCCTTAAAATGCTGCCTCTACAGGCAGCCAGCTAGATTTTGGAACATAGCTATTGTCTGGTAAGCTACAGTCTGAATGGTTTTTCTCTTTTCAATGCTCTCCTTTCTTCTGGTTTGGCTTGGAGTTGTACTGACCTCACCCTTTTGGATGCTTCACACATTAAACAAAGCCAGCTAGCTGCAGGATACTGTTGTTGGACTGTGAGTCTGACTTACTAACACACAGGCCTTTTCCAGGTTTCTAGAGTTCGGGCGCATGTATCCGTACTGTTGTGCCTCCACCATAATTCCCTGTGTTCCTCCTACTAACAGTACTTATGTGCCGATTCTGCTTGTTCATTTTGTTGACATTCCCTCTCTTCCTTCCGCACAGCGAGGGCGCCTCTGATACCGACTCTGAGGTGGAGGACCGCGTTGACGGGGTGAAATCATGGCTGTCCAAAAACAAGGGCTCTGCCAAAAACCTGTCAGATGATGGTAGTCTGAAGAGCTCAAGGTCAGTCCTGCAACCTCATTTCCCTCTGTTACCCCACAGAATGGTTTAACCCAAAGTCAATGCAGCAAGCTAGAAAAAAAGTGTTTGGAAAAGCTAATTACTAAGGGACACTAAGGGATTTTTCTGTTGGTATTGTCTACCTTATTCTCCCCATTGTCAGCAGCTTGATAACAGAGGCTTTTATGAAAGGGAACGGCTTCACAGGCAGATTAATGGATATGCCCATTGGCCAGTTGGCAAGCCTACCTGTGCCTTTCTGCTGAAGATGAATAGGTCTTCCACCTAGGCAGACACCTTCGATTTTTTTTTTTTTCTTTTTACCAGAAGATTTAAGTTTGGGCCTTGAAGTTTTTGCACCTTTTTAAAACCTTGAGAACTTGTGAGGCATAATTTCAATCATTTTGATCAATTCAATCAAATCTGTAAGCTGCAGTCTTATGGGAAGTTGGCTAAAGATTAAAGTCTGTAATTTTATTTATTGACATTTTCTAGCGTAAATCATCCACTAAAGGGAATTATAGTCTTTGTCAGTATCCTTTTTATGTAATTACCTCAAAGATGTCCACCTAAAAGGATCTTTATGTCCACATTTATATGTAGACACTTGAGCTTATGGATTAACTATTGATTTTGAATCACAGAAGCTTAAGAGTCTTCCTTAAGTGCCTCGTATTCCCTGCTGTCACATCAAACTTTCATCTATATTCTACTCTGTCAGCTTGGATAAACCTGTACTGTTATTTCTCTCTTTGGGTGTCACTCATCTTTTTAGTTTTTATTCATGTATTTTCTCATGTATTTTCTCATTCTCATATTTCCATCTCTATCCTCTCCTCCCTCCATCTGTTTGTCTTTCTACTCTGTGCAAACCCTGTCTGCCCCTCCTTCATCTAGATTTGCAGTAAATGTTGACGGAAAGGAGGGAAAAGTGTGGGAAGAGGGTAAAGAATGGAAAGACAGTGGCAAAGGTAAAGAGTTAGAACCCAGCAGGCCTCTGTCTGTCATGAGTTCCCTTAGCTACAGGAAACGCTCCAACAAGGACTCCATAGGAGGTAAGGGAGACGAGAGTTCGCTCCTCAACACCCTCAAAGAACAATCTGATTCCCAGGACCTCTCCTCCTTCCGCAAGAACAAAGCCAAGCAGGAAGCTGAGGATGACTCCTATTCTGTCAACTCCTGGAGGAAGGCGGGAGATAATCTTGATGATCGTGGATCTGTCATCTCTCAGGCCTACTCGGAAGCAGCCAGTCGGGCAAGGAAGGGCATGGAGAGCCGCTGGTCTGAGTTCGATAAGGAGTCCGTTGTGTCCTCTGTAGCCCCGAGCCGGGTTTCCACCTGCCGTACTACGATGGACCTAGATGACGATGCTATTTCCAGCGTGAGTCGCATGAGTTCAGTAAGCCGGCGTCGGAGCATGCCTCGTCTTGACGATCGCCAGAGTGAATACGGTTCACCCATCAGCCCCAGCCTGAGTCGGCGTAGCCCAGAAAGCGTGAGCCGTGCCGACTCCCGCATGTCGCTGTCTCGCAGCTGTCGCCTCAGTGAATTTGATGTGGACGATGATGCCCGAAGCATAGCATTCAGCGAGGCTCGCTCCAGCGCTTACAGCCCTCACTCCACCTCCGGCCGAAGCTTCTCCATGCCTCCGCAAGCCCGGACCACCGACTCCAGCCCGCCTGACATCTTGGACGTCAAGCCTGTCAGTCACCGCAATTACCTGGACCCTGACCTGGAGGCTGCCATAAATGAAGTGTTAAGCTTCAAACCTATCAAGTTCAAGCGCACCAGCTTGGAAGACTCAGAAGCAGAGAAAGATAAGCCGGGAAAGGAGGAGGAAGAGGAGGATGACCGGAAGAGCGTCAGCAGCTCCAGGATCGGCAGAGACAGTGGGCGCTCTTCCAGCTTACGCCGCTCTGCTTCAGCCGTGGACTTCATGCGTTCCAGCAGCAGCCTCAGCACCCGCAGCAGCCGCAGCAAGAAGGGCAAGAGCAAGAAGAAGAAGAAGAGGAGAAGCCACAGCTCGGAATCAGACAGCTCTGACGATGACCGCAAGAAGAAGAGCTCCAAGAAGAAGAGTAAGAAGTCCAAGAAGAAGTCCAAGAAAGAGTCTTCATCTTCTTCCTCGTCCTCAGAGTCTGAGTCTAGCACAGAGTCAGACTCCAGTTCAGGAGCGTCCACTATTTCTTACAGAAGCTCCAGCAGTATCAAGAAAGCCCCTGGCAGGCAGGCCTCAGGCTCTGAGGGAGAGCTGGAGCCCGAAGACCCCTCTGAAGAAGCTCCCCCAATGACTAAGAAAGAGGATAAGAAGAGGAAGAAGAAAGTAGACAATCTTATGATGAAGTACCTGTACAGGCCTGACAGTGACTAAAGATGGCAGTAGGTGATACCTGGTGTGGAGTGAAGGAATGCAACAAGCATGGTGTTAAACTAATACTCAAGTACCTCAGTACCGTCTGATTCATAGCGTTTTACCATAACTTCACTCTCTACTTTCAGTTCTTCTTTGCACTGTGTTGATTCACTTTGTTACTCACACGTTTCAGTAGTTCTCAACCTTTTTGATTTGAAGGCCCTCCTATGTAAGCTGATATGTAGCTCTAAATATATCTATAAATAACTACATTTATATAATTTTAAGACTTATCCTAAAAGTTTTCTGAAGCCTCCTGGTTGAGAACCACTGCTCTGTAGCATTCACTGAATGTCTTTTGTGATGTAGTATCTCCAAATAACAGTCTAACTAAAGTCAGTTTGAAATTCTGTCTTTGGTCTTGGACATAATTAAACAGAAAATCGATTAGGACTGCTTGCCAGCAATTAACCTGAAGTTTGTATTATTATGACAAAGGGAAGATAAGACTCAGTGACACGAAAAGTTATCGTTGACTTTTGGAAGAGGATGAGGTATTCATGCTTTCTCTACGTCGGTCTGTTCGCTTTTGTATAATTAGAGGACACAGTTCATTTATATGTTAATTCACTGATAAGATTATGAGTAGACATCAAGAATATTACAAGTTGTTTAAAATGGACCACAGATTTTTATAGCAAGGGATTTTTAATGCATCGTTTTATTTGTATTCGACTCTGTACTGGCTTGACTGTGATGGCACCTAAATCAATACTAGTACTACAGTATTGATATTAGTTATATCAGTCGATATTAGTTATTAGTTTAATGATATTATGTGTTTAGTATTGCACTGGATATTTAAAGGAATAGTTCACCCAAAAATGAAAATTCTGACATCAATTACTCATTTTCATATTCATTTCAAACACGCGAGACTTGGGATCTTCGGAATGCAAATTTAGATATTTTTATGGAATCTGAGCTTTCTGATTCTGCATAGACAACAACGCAACTACCACATTCAAGGCTTGGAAAGGTAGTAATGACATCATTAAAATATATGACATCAGTCCATTAAAAAGTAAAAAAAAAGTAGCTTTATGAAATTATGGTTAAACCTCTGATGTCACATGGACTATTTTAATGATCTTCTTACTATTGTACCTTTCCTGGTTTTGAACGTGTCAGTTATGTTGCTGTCTTTGCAGGGTCAGAGAGCTCTCAGATTTCATTAAAAAAAAATCTTAATTTGTGTATAAGGATGAATGAAGGTCTTGAGGGTATTTAATGACAGAATTAAAATTTTTGGATGAACTAACACTTAAATTGTTCATGGTAAATTCCCCCATTTGCTTAAAGTTAAAAACTCTAGTAACTGAAGTAAAAAAAAAAAAATTATATTTAAATTTATCACTGTTAAATGTAATCTTTAGCAAATCACAAAATTATTTTCCATTTTTAATCTTGTACATAATGTTGTGATGCTTAAATTCACTTGTAGCATTTTTAGCTTTTAAATTTTTTACTTTTTATTTAGACTAGTGCTGTCAAACGATTAATCGCATTCTAAATAAAAGTTTTTGTTTATATGGTATATGTGCATGTAATGTGTTTATTTATTAAGTATATAATAAATACACACGCATATATATAGTTTGACAGCACTAATTTAGACAAAATAGTATAGGATTTTGGGTCATTCCAGCTGGAATCATCAAATGGTCCCCACCTGACCCCCTCAGATTTGTCTGAAAAAAATCTATGTGATGGGTAATATGCCCAATAGATCATATACAAAATTTCAGATCTCTACTGTGCATACTTTTTT
>JAUMHE010000067.1:9825379-9838305 GCA_032359235.1 Enteromius mattozi
GTAATTCATGCAGTTCTGGACTAGGACTCTTAGCCCAGAAAATTTCATGGACCTGGCACAACTAGTTCTGGAGATATGTCAGTCTGAACATGGTCACTCAGACAGTGATGCCAAAACGGGGTAAAAACCAAACTTTTTTACAGATTTTTTGTGAAAAAAGTACGCACAGTAGAGATCTGAAATTTTGTATATGATATATTGGGCATATTACCCATCACATAGATTTTTTTTGAGACAAATCTGAGGAGGACAGGTGGGGAACTTTTCCAAAATTTGATGATTCCAGCTGGAACGACCCTTTTAATATCAGGCATTTACACTGTCATCCGTAACACACAAAAGAATTAACTTACCCTTAAATTTTTTTTTATATCTTCAAGGTATTTTTTGCTGTTTGTTTGTACAGCTTGACTAACAATTATCCGACAAGGTGATGTTTCAGAGCACTACAAGTGATGTGATTTGCATGTGATTTGTGTAGCTCCATCTCCAATGTGTCACTGAATTATAGGGCCTGTTAAATATTGTTACCCTACATTCAGAATTTTGATAACCCAACATTTCCTTCAGAGATGATCCTCTTTGGTCTGTCTTTCCACATGCTGATCCTAATCAAAGCTTCTCTATCTCCCCCTCCAGCCCACCCTCCAGTCGCAGACGCTTCTGCCTTGACAGATCTGACGAAGAAGAGGAAGAAGAAAAAGAGGAAGGGAGCACGGGCCGAAACACCTACCGCTCCCGCTACAAATGCAGCAGCTACCTGAACGACAGCGATGGCGAGACCACCGCATAGCCGCCCCCCCCTTGCACACATTCACATGCACTCACGTTCACAAAAAAGGAGGATTTAATATCAGTGTCTTCCTTGAACTCGGATCTAGGATTTCAGCGAGAGAGGAGCATGATGGGACGCGCTCTGGCAAAGATATACCCCCCATTTCCTTCGACTTGTTATTAGTATTATGGTTTCACATGTGCTTTGTGTTTAGAGCTTTAAAGGGTTTGTACAGCATCATGAATCACAGCACTGTTAACTCTTTCCTCTTGTGTGCTTTTACTTCTGAAGTTCTTCCTCTTCCTTTCTAAATAAGCAGTGACTTTACCAAACACAGTGCTTGCATTCGTACTCCGGTCAGGATTCGGTAATGGATATTGCTCGAGGCAACACGCTACAGCCTCTTGCATGGTCAGGCCTGAGCCAAAGATACATGGAATCCTGTAAACGTGAAATTTCTGTTGTGCTAAATTTAAAAGAAAAGAGGAAAAAGGCAAAGAAAATATTGTATTACCAAAAAAGAAAAAAACAGCTGCGTAGTTATAGGTATGTGAGCAAATTAGTTTTGACTCGAGTTGAGGTGGGATTAATTGAAGACCACCTTCCTCTCCATCTTCGCTTTCATATAGTGAAGGATTCATGTTTTTTGCTTGAGGAAGAGAGGAAGTCCATTTCTCTTCTTAGTCTTCATTTTGTTTTGATGTTTTATGTGGAGAGGGAAAAAAGCGATCAGGTCAACGATACAAGAAGGCGGCAGCATTTCAAGGATGTTCAAGTCTGGACTCTCAAACCTTTTATTTTTCCTGTAATACACCTGTCTTATTCTGTTTTGACTGAATTTACCAAGTGCTTGCTCATTGTAGACATTATATGGCTCAGTGGTTTATTCCCACACTTTGTTTTTGTTGTGGTTGTTTTTGTTGTTCTCAGGCTTTAATTTTTTGTTTATCATAGTTGTCTGGCTTTCCCAAGGGAACGCCCATGAGCTTGGCTGTTTGGGGCATTGTGGTAATTTATCATCCTAACTCCACCGATACTGGATAAACTGCTTCAAAGTTGCTTTTTGCTCTGACGTGATACAACCAGAAGCACGAGATGGAAACATTTGACAGAACCGATACTGTGAAATCCCAGCTTCCCTGCGGCATGTCGTCACATTGGATTCATCAGTATTTTTGGCCTTACCTAATGAGACTCACTTGAACCCGTACGGACACACACCCCTCCAATTTCCATTGTTGCCTTCTGTTGTTTTGTTGTTCTGCTTTCATTGTAGTATTTATGATCTAGCATTGATGGATTGAGCGAAGCTGTCAAAATATAAAGCAACAGCATATGAACTAGCAATGAAAAGGATGTCATTGCTTCTCTTTGATTTTTAAAGGGAGACCGCGTGTGTATTTTACATGGTTTTATAGACCCTCTGCAAAGGTCAACCACTTTATCCTCTTTTCTATGCAGTCGATATTGATTTTAATATGAAAAAATGAGCATTTTAAGATGTTTCTGCCAAATTAAAACACGTGGTAACAAGATGAATAACGTTTGCTGGCTGTACACATTAATATAAAAATATATAAATATCTGTATGATTCATTCTAGCTTTCAAAATAGCTAATGTTTATTTTCTTTATTGAATAAATGACCTCTTGATAAGTAATAATTTTGCATTACAGTTTAATATATTGTAAATAAATGATTGTGATTTGTTTTAGACTTGTTTCAACATGCTTGTTTCATTATGCGTTTTTTATTAGCAGACACAAAAGGAAAAAAATCGTTTCAGCATGTTCAACATTTCTCACATTTTAAAGCTGCAGTGTATTATTTCTGCACCGTTAGTGGCATCTAAAATTTTAATGAAGTAAATAATGAGATGGTTTATTGTGAAAGGTTTACCCTTAAAGAATTTATTGCAATAAATGATTAAAGTTTTCTTAAACTTTTCATTATTTGGAAAACAGGTCATCCCATCTTGGACTTGTGTTATAGGTGGAGCATAAAAATGTCTCTTCTCAAATCTATAAAAAAAAAATAAAAATCACACACAGCAGCTTTATATATATATATATATATATATATATATATATCTCCAAAGCTTTTATATTATTTATCATATTAATAGGAAGATAAATCCTACAAAACTAGTCATTTCTGTAAGAGCCAGGGTTGCCAGGTTTTCAATTGCTACTAAAACTAGCACACAATTTGCCCAATAACTGGCAGGGTCCCCCTGATAAAAGTCGCATACCAGGGACTAAATATCATGATATTGGGGTCGCTTCAACACAGACATGAAATCACTGGAAAGAGTGTTAAAGTTGCCCAATTGACTTGGCAACACATTCTGAGTGTGTTCTTCCTTACATTTCTCTGTTGAAATATCTGAATGGAGCCCTAAATTTCAGTATTTAAACAGATATGCAGCCAAATTACACCCAGTAGAAAAGCCCTGCATACGGTTCATATTCATCATGCTTTTCTTTTCCATTGGCTGTTTGCTTCATCGCACAATAGGAAGGCTTGCAGTAATCTGTATGAGCTAACAATAGGAAAGGCAGCTTACTGGGCGCAGAGCAGCTTGAGCTTTCTATTGGCTCCATCAGTGCAGTCAAAGCAGAGAAGTAGGTGAGATGAGTGTGAGCCAACAGCAGTCCTCTGCAAATAAACCAGCATATTATCTTAAAACGCATTCAAATAAATTTGCAACTCGTAGACCACAATTCTCTTGCCTAAAAGCTAACAATTACAATCCATATTTCAACTACCCATTCAATAAATAATTCCTATCTTTAACACACATTTAAATGCTCTTTTCTATGCCTTATGGATTATATGCAGATGTGCTTGAACAGAAACACCTACAGTACAAATGTCATCCTTTTTTTTAAGAGTCTGACCTTTATAGCCATTTAAAAATGCAGGTTGTAAGCGTCAATTTTTTGTAATGGACTGTTATTATGACAGCAGTACAAATCAATACAATAATATGGCCTTGCATAACGTATGGTGCTCTTCAAAAACACTGTCAGTCTGAATTGAAAAGTGCTGTGGTCTTTTCACAGGAGAGTCCTTGCATTGTTACACAACTACAAACCCCTGCTGTGCAGATAAATTGAATTTATAGATAAGATGACAATGCTTCACATCAAACCAGTGTCTGTAAGACACCTGCCTTTTCAAAACCTATATTTAATTTTTTTCTTTCATATTGTTGGAATTTGCTAACTATAATTATTATTATTGTTGTTGTTATTACTGATATTATTAAAAGTGTTCTTGCTGCTGTTATTTTTTATAATTATTTTATTTTATTTTTTTTATTTACATTTTTTATTTGTCCCAAAAAGCTTAATCCTTATTAAAATTTAAAAATCTTGATCCCAATGGTTTACACACATATATATATATGTATATATACTCTCTCACACACTCACACACTTTTGTATACGTGTTGTGTTGTGTGTAAAATTTAAATGCAGCCATAAGGATATAATTTTTATACAGCAGATATATAATTACAAGGAAATGAAAGTCATGGACACGTATTGTATAAAAGCTGTGGCAATGGTATAATTAAGAACAACTTAAGCATCTTTAAAACCGGTTTTACAACAGTATGAAGCGAGTTTATACATGGCTGTGGTGGCAACACTAGCAATTACACCCCAGTTTTTTGTCTTTTGTAGCTGTGTAACAAACAGCAGCTGTCAGTCTCATCCCACTCATAAGCCACGGGCGTCATGAACGTGAACACTAACTCAAAGAGCTACACTCCCTCCAGCAGTCCTGGGGCACTGCTTTATGTGTGTGTTCCAATTATGGCATGCAAGCACGTCTGTGTGACTGCAGCGCAGGATGAGGGTGGAATGGAGTGAGGGATGATTTAAGGAGCGTGATGCACATTTGCTGTTTCTAGGTCAAGTATTAAGACCATAACATTTAAAAATACCTTTTTTCCTGTCATCAAACTTTTGGAGGTGTGAAACACGTTTATCAGTGCTACATTATTAATGGTCATGATCTGTCTTTCTTTACCGTGTCCTGCTCATTATTCTTTCCATGTGTACAGAAACAAAAGCATCATGTATAAAATTAGCCAAAAGAGTACCCCCCCCCCCCCCCCCAAGCAAGATCACTTTAAAGGCACAGAGTGCAACGAATTATTGTTTTTTATATATAGGCTTAATATAAAAATGATAGATGATTGACACTCATGTACAAGAACAAGCACCAAACACTGATTGTAAGCCTAAACCAAAACCAAAAACTGTGAACTGTTTCTTCAAATCTGATTGGTTAATCACAATGTTGTCCCAGGGTCAACAAAGATGTTCAAAGATGTTGACCCAGAGACTTTATGCACTTGGTAAAATCAATTTAGCGCACACGAAGAACGATAACTATAAAGATATTAGTAGCGAAGGATATTGTCTTTTTATTATAAGCACAAGCGCGCCTGCCGCATTGAATTATTGCGCTCGTGATAGCAGGATTGATTCTGATTGGCTGTCAATGTTTGTTTCGTTCATCTGCTGAAAAAAAATCATTCTGGAAGTGACGCTGCTATTCTTTAATATTGAGAACGATTTTTAGAACTACTGTATATTGTGCTATTCTCAACTCTGGTGTGAACGGGATCGCTCAATCAGAATTTAGAATTGAAAGTTGGAACTAGTGTTTTTGTTGTTATTTTTTTAAAAATCATATATTGTGAATAGGCTGCAGCTTGCAGATATGTGTTTGCTTCCTCAGCGGCCTCTTCCACTTCTCCACCGGATACAATTGTCTGACACTGTCTGGATTGTAATATCCTCTGATGAAAAGGATTGATGTAATATTCATGGGTGGCTATTATTCCTCTGCTGAGAGAGGTGGAGGTACAGTACAGACGCAGGGTGAGTAAAGATGCAAGTGTTGCCTCTCCCCAGAGTACATGTGACGAGAAGAGGCTGTAACACCATTTGATGCCCTCTGTGTTTCTTCCTCGCAGCGCTGGCACCAGGCTCATTACCCTACCAAATGCAGTTGGCACATCCTGTAACCTCTCTCCCAGATCCCTGATGACAGCGTTCCCAAGACAGACACGCACGCACTTGCGGTCACCAGCCACTGTCGGCATCGGAAAGTAACAGGTAGTCCATATGATGATGGAAGTAAATTGATATCAGAGTATGCGGTGTTATCAGGCTCTCACAGGCCACTGATCAGTGTTGGAGAAAGACAACAACAAAAAACAATAAAGCACAATAGTTCATTTTTGCTTGTAAGTATGCTTGAAATGGATCATCAAAGGTCAGCAGCAAAGACATGGTTAATAAAATGGGATTAGATACATTTGTGTAATTTAATTATTGCAGGTTTGCATCATATTCTGAGTTTATTTGAATTCATTTTGAAGAATACTAAATCTGTTATTAATCTGTATTCACACAGCGCACACAATGCCTCTGTGTTTCTGATTTCTCCCAACATGGTGTCAGGAGACTTGTCAGTCAATAAATAAGAAAACAAAGTAACTGGCGTGACTTTTTTGAAAAAGTAACTCAGTTATATTACTCTAAAATTAAAAAGTAATGCGTTACTTTACTAGTTACTTGGAAAAAGTAATATTATTACGTAACTCGCGTTACTTGTAATGTAACCCCCAACACTGCCAGTGATTACAGATATTTTTAGAGCGAAACCCCCATAACTGGGATCATTACTCCAGTCGAGGTGCACATGTTTGGTATTTTTAATATAACAATTAAGTAAACAAGTACAGTAAGCATGATGTAGCGTACCTTATAACAATAAGAAATGGGATCACTGTTTTGTTTTAAAATTACATAAGCAGAGCAGTCAAATAAGAAAACGCGAGGTCTAAAGTGAGTGCTTTAGACCTTGTTTTTAGAATGATGACAGTAAGTAAAAACAGTAAAATGAAAAGCCTTTTTGTGTGTAAAATGTTTTTTGGTTTGCCAATGAAAATAGTTGAAATAGTCCAAAAGAGTACAGTATAATCAACTGCAGCTGGTCAGTAGTTGTGTAAATGATTCATTGACTCACTCATAAAGGCTTGTATTCCTGAAGGAATCAGTGTTTTGAATGAACTGGTTGAGTAAAAGATTCCTTCACTCAATTCATAAAGATGTATTACTTATTACTGATCCTTAAAAAATTACATAGAAAATAATAACCCCATGTCATCCAAGACATTCATGTCTTTCTTTCTTCAGTCAAATAGAAATTAAGTTTTTTTAAGGAAAAGATTGCAGGATTTTTATCTACATATTGGACAAGTTTCAATACAGCTTTAAAGGGCTCTACACAATCCCAACTGAGGAATAGGGGTCTTTGTGTTTGTATTTATATATACATAATAAATATACACAGTTCACACTCACATATAAACTAAAACTTATTTTAGATGCGATTAATCACAATCTTTTGACAGCACAAATTTAATTATTATTATTTAATTTTATTATTTTTAGTATTGCAATTATTATTACACATTACATTTATGACACTGCATGCAATTTACTTAGTCAGCCACCTCGAAAATACCAACACAGTCTCACGACCAATTCGTATGTACTGTATTCGTAATGTATGAAGTGGCAAAATCGTACAAATTTGTACGACCTCATTCGTACGATTTTGTATAATTTGTCTAAACCCCATGACGGACATCATGGTCCAGTTCCTCCCATAGTAGCTGAACTTTGACATGTATGTATTAGCATTATTATGTAATCAAAATGAAAATTATTATTGCTGGTCTTCAATGATAATGTCAAGAAAATTATAAGGATTTATGCTGATATCATCCATTACCTTTGGCGTTTCCAAAGTTTTCGAGGGCAGTGTATATCTATTTATATCTATATATATATAATATAACTAAATGTATATACAATATTTTTAAAATATATTATAAATAGTACACACACATATATTATATATATATTATTATTATACACATATATACACACATATTACGTAAAATAAAAATGTTTCATTTGGATGTGATTAATCGTGATTAATTGTTTGACAGCACTTGAATAAATAAATAATTTCTTTATCATATATAGTAACTGATTTACAGTTTTTTCCCCCCAGTGTAATTCAGTTTTTTAATATTCACAGATGAACAGTAAAGGCAAACTCTGCCCCCCCCAGTCCCCCTGCCCCCCAAAATAAAAGCTCCCAAGGGACTCATATGCTGGCACTACACTGCTATGCCCTGTCATAACCCAGGGATATTGATCTTTACTGGTGCTGTCATCATAGTCTGTGTTGCCATGTTCTCTGATCCTCCTGCTGGAATGAATCCTGGCCCTCTTGACCCTCACAATGTCTTCCCACAAAGAGTTCCTTTGGGGTTTATGCAGGCCGCCGATGTGCTGCAGGATGATTACCCCAGGGATGAAGCATTTTGTTTGCCGTTAGTGTCTAAAGGGGCGAGTGTTTTTGGTAGACAGCCACTAATGAATGTGCGTCTCCTGAGGCAGGGTGTGCAGCATTAGATAAACCTTGGGGTTTGACTGGCAGGGGTCAAGAAGGCCTGACCTCCTTTTTATTACACGCTCATGTGTGGATATAGAAATCACAGAAGGGCAAAAAAACATCACAGCTTTGAGCTCAGGAGACTCGATTTCAGGGTTCCACAGCAGGTGCAGGGTCACAGATTTAAAATGAATGGGGTGTTTGCGCTGTAAACATAATTTGTTCTGTATTTCGGATGGCAAATAAAAAACACAAGGATGTAAGACAAGGTGGCATCTACAGTGAATTGCACCGACAACACAAAGAAGCAGATAGAAAAAAGCGCAGGTTGGAAGTTAGGAGAAGACTGGACTTGCATAAAAAAAATGAAAAAAATCAGTCAATAACTCAGTAGGCTACTCTGTTACCATTATACTTTTTTTTAAGAGTATGGTTATTAATTAATTTATTTTTTTAATGAAATAAAAAAAAAATAGTGCTGTCAAACCATTAATCATGATTAATCACATCCAAAATAAAAGTTGTTTACGTAATACATGTATGTACTGTGTATACACACAGTATATAGAAAATATTTACATGTATAAATTTATATATTTATATTCTTGTATTTTATATTATATATAAATATATTTAATATATGAACAACATATTTTTCTTAAATATATACAGGCATGTGTTTGTATATATAATATATACACATAATAAATATACACACATATGTAAACAAAAACCTTTATTTTGGATGCGATTAATTATTTGAAGGCACTAACTAGAATAAAATAAAAATCAAAAATCAAAAAGCAAACCCCCAGTGCTGCTCATTCAATTTAATTTGAACAATTTAATATCAGAACTAACCGTTGTATCATTAGAAATTAATAAAACAACAAAAAACTTTTCCACATACTTTTCTCATTTATTTTACTACTTTTCCTACTTTCCTAACCTATAGCTGGCAAACTGCGAATATAATATTAATAATTTGAGTGGAAATAAAAACTTGGTGGTGAAGAATACTTTTTGGACATTAATGTAATAATATTAAAAAAAGAAAAAAAAACCTCACTACTTGTTTTAAGGGTATGAAGTTATCACATGTGTCTAAAAAATATTTATTCACACTTGTTTGTATATATATATATATATATATATATATATATATATATGTTATGAAAGAGTAGGAGTATTATTTTTGTTTCAATGCAAAACAGATAAAATTAAAGTTTTCAAATTAATTAACCCCAGTTTACCTCTGCCTGTTTACTTAAAAGAATGCAATGTTGAAGATGTACCTCTAATAACAGCCTAAATAAATCAAAAACAAGCAAGAGAGAATATGACTGTTTTAAATAAAACTTGAAAAAGTTTGTTTGATTTTATGTTTTGTCATAGTGAGGACAGCAGTGAGTCGCAGGAAGGCTGCTCTGAGCTCTGTGCTTAATTCAAACCCCGTCTTCAATCTGTGCAGATCTTTAGAGGGTGGTAATCATCACACATCACTATAGCAACGCATTCCTTTCTCCCTCTGTTGTCAGTCAGTGTGCACTTTTCTTCATCCTTGTGCATGTCAACTCAATACACTGACACCTTCCAGAAGGCCAATCTTCTGGCATTTTCTGGGAGAGGGCAATATTTGAAAGACAGAAAGACAACATGAGAGAAATGCTTATAAGAAAAACTCCAGCCCAGCAGTCTGTACTTTGAATTACATCATCCTCCTCTCTACTGTGAAATCTACTACTGATGGCTGATGAAAAAACAGAGTTATGTTTTAACCTTCTATTGCATGCATTGACAAATTTCTAGTTCTGTTTATTAAAATGAATTCTGTGATGCTATAAAAATGTTACATTCAAGAACAATGTTAGTGTTGCAGCTTTTAACGGCCACTGTACAGAATCGAATACAGTAAGTCTTTTCTTAAATGTTATTTTATTTTAAAAACATATATACTATTTATTTTTTTTAAGAAATTCAGCAAATATGCATTAAATTGATCAAAAGTGAGTGTAAAAACTATGTAAAAAATCTATTTCATATAACTGTTCTTTTGAACTTTCTGTTCATTAAAATGTACCAAAAAATGCATCATGGTTTCCACGAAAATATTAAGCAGCACAATATTATTATTAATAATAATAATGTTTTTTAAGCACTAAATATTAGAATATTAGAATGATTTCAGAAGGGTGACACTGAAGACTAATGGCTGCTTAGCTTTGCCAACACAGAAATTAATTTTATTTTAATATTGAATAATATTTCATATTTAAAACTGCATTTTATAACTGTACACTTTTTTTCACAAGTAAGCCTTGGTCAGCAAGAGTCTTCTTTCAAAAACATGTAAATTACTTCACCACCCCAAGCCTTTTTTATCGCTTTCATATGTGTATCATGTGCTTTCAAAATAAAGAAAATGGTTTCGCTGAGTAACCCTAGTAGCAACGTCATACAATTGTGAGTTAAATCCCTTTTTTCATATTTTTCTTCAATGATAAGAACACATCATGGCCTCTTTAACAAACAGTGAGGCCAGTGTTAAGTGCGGTTAAATCCAGCTGCAACTCTCTAGGACGACAAAATCACAAGTTATCTGTTATGAAAGGACAGAGATGAACGAGTGTTTCTACTGTTTATCAGCGCCTCAAGGATTCCGTGGATGCTTTTGTGCACAGACGTCTTCCTTTAGGCATCCAGCACCTGCATTGTTTCAGAGAGCACATTTGCCTGATTCTCATTATAAAGCTCCTTCATCATTTGCACCGGAGAGCTATTTTGACTTTTCTCGTTTCGACAGAAGCCACGGAAATGACCCTTTCACACTGGAAAAGAGGTCTGGAGCTGCATTTATTAAACCTCAACGGGGTGAAGCCTTTGCCTTCACAATAGCTCCTGCCGCTCTCATGGCATCAGTTTAGCTTTCAGCATAGGTGGTAAACATTAGCTCCTGCATGTTTGATGGCATTTTAATATGGCCATCGATACACTAATACTATCAATGCATGTTAACTTCTAGCCAGAGGGATGAATGGGCCCTCAGTAACCCGCTGTCACATTGTATAATTTCCTCATTCCCCCTGATGGTGTCGGTGGACGTCTAGAGTAAAAGGCTGCCTGATTAGTGATTAACATGTTTACAGGGGAAAATGGGTCCAGGCAGCAAGTCAACAAATGACGCTGACTTCTCCAAGACAAATGGCTCGACGGCTGATGTCTTTTTAACAATACGCTCCGTTTGCCACCAGACCGCTCTCTCCGAGCCGTCTAGGAGGAGTAATGTGTAAAATCATAAAAACTGACAAGTGTGCACTTTAATTTTAATGCCGTTGGCCACGGATGAATGCGCTCACAATCAGACAATATCAGACGATACTGTTAGAAACTCATCGCAGGAGGCTAATGGCTCCCTTGTCAGTGTAGCAGATGCTGAAATATGGCGGGCTTTACTCTGGTGATCAGCATCGGAGGGTATTGATATGTCATCCTTCTCCTGAAGAACGGAACGGAAATCTCTGCAGGCTTTTTATATAAACATTAATGATGAAGACGCATTCAGAATGGTTATTAATCACATTAGTATGATCACATTTCATCACTTTCATGCTTAGGGTGGCGTATTTTTGCATTCAAAAAGGTTCGGCGAAGTGCACATGAACCAGACGCAAGAGATATCTTTGATTTGAAGAGTTGATCTTGCTATTTTAGTAACATTGAGATTATTATAATTTTTTAGAATATAGTTTTTTAAAAACATTTCTATATTCCAAATTTAATTGTCATTTTAAGGGGAGACACTGCGGGCAAAAACACTTTTTTTCATGCACCTGTAAAGTTTCTCAAGACTAGTGGAAAGAAAACACCCAAAAGACACTGTTAGGTGTTTCTTTATCTATTTGTATCAACAGATTTCAATTACAACACAAATTTGTAAAGGCTGTTTTCTCATGAGTTTTGTTCTCCTCTACTGAGCCATATATCTCCACTTCAGTAGTACTTACACACACACCAAACTTTACATTTGTATCCCTGTCTATATCATAGATTTGTACAGAGGGATTTGTTCATGTGTAATTTGCTTGATTATATACAACATTTTTTACAGTGTTTTATGCATTTTTGAATTATGGAGTGACAAAAATTAGACACCCCAAATTTCCTCTGTAAAAACTTTTCAAAATATGAACAATAGAAAATAAGAATTTTGAAACTGACATGATCCTGTAATTATTATTTTTTGTACTACAAATGTATGCAAATTAGCATGTTTAATTAAACAATGTTCCGTTGCATATCTAAACCTAACATTTTAGAAAACCTGTAATACAAAAAAATGTTTTAACAATTAATCAAGTGCAAATAATTGTGAAAAAGGCCCAAGAGAGGTTATACTTCCTTCGCCAGCTGAAGAAGTTTAACTTGCCACAGGAGCTGCTGATACAGTTTTACACCGCAATCATTGAATCTATCCTCTGCACTTCTATAACTGTCTGGTTAGGGTAGTCAGGACCGCTGAGAGAATCATTGGAACGTCCCTCCCCACTCTCCAAGAACTGTACTTATCCAGAGTGAGCAATAGGGCTAAGAAAATCACTCTGGACCCCTCACACCCAGCACACTCCCTCTTTAATCTGTTGCCATCTGGTCGACGCTA
>JAUMHE010000067.1:9838405-9859887 GCA_032359235.1 Enteromius mattozi
TTATTTGTGTCTTGTCTTGTCACTGTCATTCTGTTGCACTGCAGAGCTCTGTCACAAAAACAAATTCCTCGTATGTGGAAACATACCTGGCAATAAAGCTCATTCTGATTCTGATTCTGATAAGGAAATAACTATTAGGTTTCTTTTCTTTAACCCTGTTAAGTGTCTCAAAGTTTCAAAGTAGTTTTTTTATTTTCCTTTTTCATAATTTAAATGTGTAATTTTCTAAGTTATACTTTGTTTTTTTATTTTTATCTTTTCAGTTTTCATTGTAATTTTAAAGTATAAGTTTGCTGTCTTTGACATTTAAGTAAATGTCTAAATTTGTTATTTCAATTTTAGTTATTTTAGTACATCAAGTTAAACTAAATAAAATGAAAAATGCTGCCTGTGCAATTAGTCCACTTATTCATTTAACATTCAGTAGTGACATTTTTATGGTTTTAATTTTAGTGAACTACAATAACCCGAAGTATTAAAAAAATTAATAAATGACTTTTTAATTCAAATGTGCATGAAAACGAATGAAAATGTCATACACAAACATTAAATCATCAATAATTGTTAGAAAAACCAAAATGCCCCCATGATTCTCTTTTACATTAACAAATTATTACAAAATGCAAAGCAGAGTAAAAAACTCAAGATGAAAAAATAACTATTAAAGTAGTTAAACTCACCCAGAGTTTACATACTGTAGAAACATAATTAGCACATATACAATCTCCATGACTACATAAAGCCTATGGTATTTTTATCATTTCACATGTTATTATTGTGCAATATGGTGGGAGTCAACTTCTTAGCATGGTAACAAAAGGTGGCTTGAAAGCACATCACTTTAACAGCACCATGAACACAAAATAATATTTCATTTTGGCATATTTTAGTCTAATGTTAACTTGACACAGCCCTGATATTACAGAAAAAAGCTTGTATTAATTAGTAATGAATTTAGTTACCATTCAGACATTGTTCTACATTGTTTTATTTTATTATATGTAGCTGTCATTGTAGGCTACTGGATTCAAAGAGACGATCTAGCTTGAGACTGGAAACGTTGAATACGGAAAGGTGAAAGGTCGTATGAGGGAACCTGCCCCATGGCCAACTGAGAGAGCAATTTCCCTATGATGGGGCCGAACTTGAAGCCGTGGCCTGGGGAGAAAAAAACAAATCACATTTGCTGAGAGATGAATCATCATAGGATAGAGTTTACTTTCATTCAATCCACTGGGGTAAAAGCAGCCCACCTCATGGGAATCTACAGAGACCCCTCTATAAATAGCCATTATCTGTCGTCCACTGTCTGACTCAGAAAGCCTTTGCATGAGAGAAAAGCATGGAGAGAGAGAAAAAAACCCTCAAATCTTGCTGGCACCATCACATTCGCTGTCACACGACATTTGTCTTTTGGGTGGGTTTTGGCAAAATGCTAAATTAAGAAAATTTGTCTCCCTCATTGAGGAGAGTGGACTATCAGAGGATTCATTATAGCATGGTTGTGTACATGCATTTTTTTTTTCCCCCTGCAGCGTCACATAAGATAATTTCAGCTATTATTATCATTTCATTATTATTCACCTTCATTTAGTTCCATACATGTTTTATTCTTTCACTTGAGCACAAAAGGAGAAATTTGGTAAAATGTACACTAGCTTGGTGTCAAAGTTTGGTGTCAGTTTTTTAAGATGTTTTTCAAAGAGGTCTCGCCAAGGCTGCATTTATTTGATTTAAAATACAGGAAAAACAGTAATATTGTGAAATGTAATTACATAGCTGTTTTCTATTTAAATATATCCAAAAATGTAATTTACAGTATTCCTGTGACAGCAAATGTTTTTTTCAGCATCATTACACCAGACTTTAGTGTCACATGGTCCTTCAGTAATCATTCTAATATGCTGCTCAAAAAAAAGCTTCATATTTTTGTACTGTCACTTTTGATCAATTTAATGATTACTGAATAAAATTATAATCTTACCACCCCCAAAATTTTCAAAGGTAGTGTAAATGTCCATATTTTACATGCAATTATAGTGAACTTACTTCTGTTTCTAAAGGTATGTAAAAACACCATAAAAGTATCATGAAATTGGTCCATATGAAACATGCACCATATATGAGGTCTTTGGTGCCTTATAACAATTTTGTGAAAGAGACTGAAATGCAAGCTTTTATATTCACTGAAAATCTTCATATCCGTCCGAACTTTTTTTAATTTCATGAGACATAGTAATATCTGATTCATGAACAATGTGATTTTTGCTTTAATAAATCAGCTGATAGGGTTCGCAAAACTGACCTGAGTGAATAATGATTTAATTTTGGTCTGTTCCTCACACGAGGCTATTGTATGATTAGTCATAAGGGCCTTTCGCACTGCTGGAACTATTTCATAGTACCCGAACTAATTGTGGAACTAACCACTTTTTGGCGTGTTCGCACTGCAGGAACTAGAAAATATGGAAAACCAGGAAATTAACTAAATTAGCTCCTACTTCAAAATAGAGTCTAAAAAACTACTAGGAACTATCGGTGACGTAAGTGCACAATCATTGGCTAAACGTGTACAAAAACGCCCTCAACCCGCCATGATTTAAAACACTGTGTAAAAAATATACTGTATAGACATTGCATTAACATTTCTTTTATAAACTGCATTTATCTGAAGATTTAGTCTAGGACCTTCTTCTTTGTTTCCCTTGTTGAACGCCGCGCACAAATTATGTACCCACTTCTTAGTACCCACCATTGGTGCGAATGCAACTGGTACTGGGAAAGAGCTAATAATAGCAAAAACTTCCCAGTACTTTAGTACTGTACTTTTAGTTCTGGAACTAAAGTGGTGCGAAAGGCCCTATAGAGACTGCTTTTATGATACTTTTTTGAAGCACTGACAGCTTCTCCATTTTTTATACAGTAACTACATACAACTTGCACAACCTTCTGTGCTACACAACAGAAAGTAAGTCATACTTTAGAGTAAACAGAATTTTCATTTCCGGGTGAACTATCCCTTTAAGAAATGAAGATGGAGCTGGGTAAGATGTTTAAATTTCACGGCATTCTTCTCCGACGCTCTCGGCTATTGCTTTTGTGGATTGGTTGGCCGTTTGAAGTCTGCAAGGCTAGGCTGTGAGTGGATACGGCTTTGACCGGCAGACAGTCTCTGTTCTTCCTTAAACCCCACTGATGTGACTAGGTATCCATGGCAACCCGAGGGCCTTGGAGCTTGGCTTGAGACAAATTCCGTGTGGAAAGAGTGGCGACTTCCCACCCAAAAGCTACGGTCTGTGTGTTTGCCCCTGAAACGAATCCAATTGGCACTCTTTAGTTTTTCCCATGCCACAAATACAACAGCTGCGCTGAGGGCAGGAGAGCAGCGGGGAGGCGAAATGCTGTCATTATGGCAGACAATAAAACGAGAAGAGGCAGGGAGAGGTTAATAGTGAGCATTCCTCCGCTCCTATCAGAGTTGTAATGTATTATTAAGGCAGAAGAATATATGTCATAAATCATTAGTGTGCGACGTGCCAGAGCATTGGGGCGGTACCGGTACAGTGAGGCAGCCACACAATGCTTCCTGTGACACCTCCTTTAACCAGGACAATACGTTACAAGATGAATAGCTACACCGTGCCACCACAGTATCGCTCAGCTCTACTGTATTTTTCTAACCCCTTCCCACCAAACGCCACTCTCTGTGCCCCATGCTGCTAACCAGCGCTTCTCTGAAGTGATTACCAGTGGAATTTAATTAGCCCCATAATTAGTCTAAGGAGGAGGTGATGCGAACAGATGGAACAAATGCCAGGTGAGCCCTTTGGCCCCCTGAGAGGCGAGTTTTGGAGCAAGTGGGACCCGGGGAGCCAGCAACCGCCTTTAATTAGACGATAAAAGGCGCCCGCACTGGGGGCTTCGCTTCCTGTCCTTCACTAGCGCCCTGTTCCGTTCCCTCATTAAAAAGTTGGGATAGCTCTTGGAGTCGGCGTGAGCGCGTGTGGCTGTCTTTTACAGCGAGCCGAGTTCATTAGTGCTCTACTGACCTGAGAATCCAGCACCGATGATGATGTTGCCGTGGGTTGGGTGGGAATCAAGGACGAAGTTATGGTCCGGCGTGACCTATAAACAAGCAAGCAGGGGGAATGTTAAACATCAAGACTGGATGGTAATTATTTCTGCAAATATTTGACCTTTTTGCACTCTAAACGCATACGGCAGGAATTTTGAGTGCTGTTTGAATTTAACTTAAACATTAAAAAGCTGCTTAAGAGATAAGCCATTACATGCTTGAAATTGCTAATGAACAAATTAACTTGACAAATTGAAGTGATTTAGGAATGACAAACATTTAGTTGTATGTCCTGTACGATACGGTTTTAAAGTTTGGGGGTGGTAAGGTTTATTTTCATTTTAATCATTTGCAAGAATGCAATTCGTTTGTAAAAAAGTTGCAGTAAAAACATTTATAATTTAAGAAAACCTTTTTCTGTTGATAAAATACTGAAAAAATAAATTGACAATTTTTAAAACCATTTTCAACATTGATCATAATAAGAATAATAATATTTGAATCATTTCTGAAAGATCGGGTGATAATAAAGACTGGAGAAATGGCTGCTGAAAATTGAACTTTGCCATCTTAGAATTAAATTACAATTTAAAATATATTCATCACAATATTTGTGTTTTTACTGTAAGTTTGATCTAATAATTGTAGCCTTTGTGAGCATAAGAGACTTCAAACATTTGAAAAAAATACTACTCGCTCCAAAATTCAGATTTTCCATGCTTAAAAAGTGCTTCACAGCAATGCCATAGAAGAACCATTTTTGGTTGCACAAAGAACCCTTCATAAAAGGTTCTTTAAACCTATTAGCTTTTAAGAACCTTCTTTCACCACAAACAACTTTTTGGGAAACTGAAAGGTTCTTCACATGTTAAAGATTCTTTATTAAACCATTTAAACAAAGGTTCTTCTATGGTATCATGAAGATACATATTATACATATTCAACAGAAATTTGCCTTTTGATTCATTTTGAGCCACCTGATATTTTCCTTTTAAGTATGAAAATAGTCAATACTTTGGTTGGCTAACTGAGACATTGTTCTGTAGATGGTATCAAAGAGGACAGCTCTGAGCACCATGATACTAAGCAACCATTTTTATACGCTTCCACTCAGTTTCTTGCTTTAATACTGAACTTTATCTCTGCGTGCTCACTGGTGTTCTGTGGCTCTCCTGACAGGGCAGTCGAGGGCAGTTTTTAAAGGATTTAGGTTGTGTTGCATCACAGCTGTCCTTTTTCATGACTGATGTGATTGTACCTTGCATTTGTAAGCTGTTTGTTTTATTTTTTCATTTCAGCCATCTGGATGGAAACTTTGTTTGGTCATGCAGAAGTATTTTCGAGCAAATGAAAACCTGCTCTGAAAGAACTGACTTTTTTTTTGATGTACTAATGCATTAAATGAGAGTCTAACACCACGTCTCAACCAGATGTGATGCGACGAGTTTCCCATGACAAGCGATTTGTCTGTCCACACGGAATGTGAAACCGCAGCGTGATGTGACACAATCACAACCAATCAGGACAACAGGGTTCCCAATTTTTTTAACCTGTGAATTTCCATGCCCTTTCCAGACATTTGTGATGACTGAATGTTTTTTTTTTTTTTTAAGAAATCAGAGATTTTCATTTGATTTCCAAGCATCTGTCAGCATGCATCTGTCCAGAAAATATTTTTTGATGATTCTCATTACTGTAATAGTCATTTTAATTTTATTACAGTAAATGATTTACTGTTTTTAATTTACATTTTAAAAAATATATATTATTAATCTTATTACATTATTAATAATGTACTATTGCTTATTTATTAGTGCTGTAAAATTATTAATGGCATCTAAAATAAAAGTTTTTGTTTACATAATTTGTTTTTGTGTCCTGTGTATATTTATTATGTATATATTTAAGACAAATATGCTATGTTTAAATGTTAATATATTAGTATGTGATATAAAATATAATTAAATATATAAATGTAAATACATGTACATATTTTCAGAATATATACTGTATGTATGTGAATTTATATATACATAATAAATACATATATTATGTAAACAAAAACTTCTATTTTGGATGCGATTAATCTTTTGACAGCATTAATTATTAAACATTATTATAATTAATTTATTATACATTTTAAAGACATTTCAAACCCTGTAAATTATCATTTTAAAATTCTCTGAATTGTTTAATCAGGCTTTTTTGATGTTCACTGTAATATATATGATTCAGAGAGAGATTTCACTGTGAAAAAGAAACAGATATCGAAATCAAGCAACCCACAAAATATCCAGCCGTGGTCACATCTGGTTAGGACAAAAAGTCCGATTTTCATGGAAGAAATAGCTATAATGGCTTGTCACCGTATCAGGTGTGTCTGGTAAAGATATGCTATAATTCTGAGTGTCTAGAACAAAAAAAGTAGAACCAAAATAAATGGCTTGGTTCAATTCCAGCAAGCGTTCAATCAAATGCAATGTCAGAATAAAATATGATGCATTCAAATATCTTTCTTCTCTCCACACGAGAATGAAAGTTTGGTCCGGACACCAGTGACGGCACCTGAGCACGACTAATGAAGCGACTCACCGTGTACATGCAGCTCTCCACCACAGCAGGCACTGGCACCAGCCCAGGGAGACAGCGGGTGACGTAACGCGCCAGAATATCGATGTCCCCTCTATCCGTCTGTTTATCCCGCTCATCCGGTTCGGTCTCACTGCCCATGTGGTAACACACCTGCTCAGACACATGCACGCACACTATGATCCATAAAAGCAATCTGACCTATGATACATTACGGATCTGTGATCCAAGGCTCGGTATGCTTGGAGGAGCAGCAGATATACGTGCAGAAGCCAGGCTCCAGTGACTGGAGCAGACATAATGCATCTAACATGACACAGCCATCTGTGCTCTCCCATTCAGCCTTGCTAAGTGTGATGAGACTGAAGACTCCTGCTGGGCTCTCCCGCATACTGAAACCGGGCCATTAGTACTGGGAGAACAGACCAGAGGAGAGTGCTGCTTCTCTGCTTTTGTAAAAGCATCAAGGTCCATGGATCCATTCAGACAGCTACAGAACCACTCCTGTTTACGCTTGCATCTGATGCACTCGAACTCTGAGTTGAGATGTGTGCTGTATTGCAACATGAGGGAATTGTGGATTAATTAACAAAGAATGAAAACTATGGACTATCTGAGACTAGCAGTCTCTGGCAGCTTTTTATGAGATGTGGGAAGGCAATTGCATTAATGAAATGGTCTGTGGTACTGATATAGTGGTTTATGACAGGCTGTATCTATTGTTTCCATGGAGAACTGGGCTTTCAAAAAAAAAAAAAAATTGGACAAACAGAAAAGCAGGCCAAATGTGTGGTTGAAACTGTAGGTATTTATTTATTTATTTGCACATAATTTTTGTCACTACTACATTCTATTTTATTTCAATTCTACTTTAAATTATTTCATTTGCCTTTATAAAAATCACAGGTTGATCGAATACTTATTGACCTCACTGTATATATACAGTGAGGTCAATAAGTATTTGATCACTCTGTGATTTTGCAAGTTCTCTTACTTAGAAATCATGGACCATAGGTAAAACATTTAAAAATCTAAACTCATATATAGTCATGTTTACAGCAATTGATTCTAAAACTTATTTATACAGCATATTATTTATATATTTATCTTAAGCCAAACCAATTTCATGATACCTAAAACCCAGGATTGGTGCAAACTAAACTGAAACTTACCTGGCTAACCAGCTAAAACGGCTTCATAGTACAGGCCCCTGTTCTCTCAGAAACAGCATCTGTCCTGTCACTCACCTTCATTAGTCCTGGATATTCATTGGACGGAAGGCCGTAAATATCATATTCCCCCTCTTTTGGCTTTATCTCTATAAAACATGGGAAACTCTGGCCAACACTGTAGGTGCCTGGGATCTTCTCCTTCCAGTAGCACACGTTAATCTTTACAACCTGCCCAGAAAAAAACGAGTGATTCAAAATCTTCTCACATAGGTTATTTTCTTTGTGCATACGTTTTTTTGTAGCTTCATATAATTAAGGTTAAATCACTGATGTCACATCCTGACTACCTTTCTGGGCCTTGAACATATCAGTTCTGTTGCTGTCTATGCAGGTTCAGAAAGCTCTTGGATTTAATAAAAAAATATCTTAATTTGTGTATGACAAAGAATGTAGTGTAGTGCTTGGATGACATAAGGATGAGTAATTACTGAAAGAATTATCATTTTTGGGTGAACTATCCCTTTAACTCACTATAAAGTAAATGTAATAAGCAGTAAGGAATCGCTAGCTCAGAATAGTCCGACCTGTCTTCTCATTCAGAGACCATAAAAATTCACCAGTGCACAAATTCATTGCTCATATATTGTTGTGCTCACCCAAGCGCAGACTTTCAAGCCTGTGCTATCCTGAAAAATGCAATTCCAATTCTAGGTCCAATTCGGAGTTTAACTAACACAGAATTCTTTTTCCATCACTTCTCTCGTGGCGTGTGACACGTAAGAGATCTCGGTGGACTGGAGACTCTGGGAGCTGTTTATAGGATCGGGAGGTGAGTACAGGGTGGTTTCTGTGCATTCACAAATAACTCACTTTTCATTCTGCCCAGAGGTGTAATCCAGATCAATCTATATGTGCCTGTGTGTGTTTCACAAGCTACGGCTGATAGTCAATATGCCTTATATATTCCCATGCTTCCATTTTTCAGAACCTGTTTTCCAAACCCAGACATTTCACACTGAAATATTGTTTCATGATGCCTTTAAAGAAAAACGAAGGTGAGTAAATGGATGGTTGGGTGAAAGAAAGAAAGAGAGCAAACAAACAAATGTGTAAGAAAAATAAAAAATGGATGTATGGTAGCAAAGAAGGGGTGTAATATGTATGGATGGAAAAAACTGTGAATATGGTAAAATAAAGGGAAATAGCTGAAAGAAAGAAAAAGAAAAATTGTGTAGGTGAGAAAAATTAAATAGATTGTCTGATGGATAGATGGCAGACAGTTGGAAAAAAGGGGAGTAAATGAATAAACAGATGGATGCATGGATGGATAAGTGGCTGGACGGAAGAAAGAAAGAAGAGGAGAAAATGGATGGATGGAAAAAAATAGTAAATGAGAATGAATGAATAAACAGATGAAATAAAGATGATAAATAGATGAAGAAAGAAAGCGAATGAATGAATGAATGAAGGTAAGAGAAATGAAAAAGGAAAGTATAGTAAGTATAGAAAGGAAAGGAAATGTGTAGATGAATGAATGGATAAGTGTAAATGAATATGGTAGAATATAGAGGGTAGCAGATGATGAAAAATATAACATGGCTTGATAGCAGAAAGAAAGAAAGAAATTGTGTAGGTAAGGAAGACTAAAAAGATGGATGGATGGATGGATAATTAGTTCATTGAATGAGTGAAAGAGGGATGTCTGCTGAACCTTGAGCGGGAGCTGCAGTCCTGTGTGTGTCAGGAGAGTGTTGGCCCAGGGTCCTGCAGTGATGACCAGACTCCTCCCTCTGTACACTCCAGAGCCTGTGTTTACAGTGACCTCTGCTCCAGGCCTGATGTCAATCACCTTCTCTCCATCCTTTATCACACCCCCACAGGACTGAAACAGCCTCTGAAAACACACATTTAAATCAGTCCGTGTACTTGGTCGCCAGTGGATTTTCCTTTTGAAATTAGAAAACCAAAATCCGAGATCGAGTGTTCATTTGTTTTGTTTTTTTTGGTTTTAATATTGAAAGTAGAAAAATTAGAAAACAGTTGCTTTTTTTCCAGATTTTTCTCCAGACACAAAAAAAACAAGAATTCAGTTTAAATTTTCGAATTTTCATTTAGGGGTAGAAAAACGAATTAATAGCTTGAATATGAGATTTCTACACATGGGCGGGAATTAAACACACACATTTTTCAAAAAACCAGATGATGAAAAAAATGAATAGCTGGTCACCCTGGTCACCCAGTAAGTTTGTTTGTTTTATTAATTGATGAATATTTCAAAGACCAATACAAAAAAGGAAAGAATAATGCATTGACTTATGTAACAGGCCTATTAGCTATAACATTCAAGAACTGTGTCATTCTGACTATAATTGGAGAACAACAGCGATAAAATACATACTGTTTTGGAGTGATTCTCACCAAACCCCAAAGAATACATACTTTTTTTTGAAAATAGGCTCATTTGTACCCACGGTACAGCAGCAAAGTTCTTTGATTATTATGCCGGAATGAAAGTATAGTTATTACACTCTATAAAGGTACAAAAGCTGTCACTAGGTACAAGTACAAGTTTGTACCTGAAGGCTCCATTTTGGTACTTTAAAGGTATATATTAGTATCTAAAGTGTACATATTAGAAACTAACAGGTACAGAAGTGTACTTTTTGAAGAGTTTAATTAATAATGTTCACTTGGATTTTTTCCTCAGCAGGGGAAATAATACTGTCATTCATCGTCACATATGGTAAAAAATATATTTTTATTTGTGTACATTCAAAATAACAACAAATTGCCTTGCCTTTAAAAAAATAAAGTGCACAGTAAAATGTCCTGCTTTAGTGCATCTAGCTCTCATTGGACATCTTTTCTGGCGCAAGCCACAAACATGAATACAGCGAATAGCCTACTTAACGCACCTACAAAATCTTTTGCATTATATAACTCACTTTGAAATAAATCACTGCATGTATCAAAAACATGACTTTACAATCTGGAATACGGTATAGCAGTAAACTGTGGAAAAACTGATGATGGCACGGTTTGGTTCTTCACCTGACCAATCAATTCAATATTAAATAAAAAACAAGTGAATGCTCGATTTCAGATTTTAGTTTTCTCATTTCAACAGGAATATATCAGTTGGCCATTAAGTACACGGACCTAAATCACTTCAGTCTGACTAAAGTATGCTCAACTTTACTGCATAGACAAAACTTCTTCAAAACACCTCATCTATGACAGAAAGTCCTAATAAGAGCAGTGAGGAGAGACTGGTTAAAATTTAACAGGGGGTGAGTTTGACACAGAGGGATGTCAGCGGGGATCAGTTAAAACTGGAAAAAGCTGGTCAGATTTGGGCAACAGATAATGAAAGAGTTTCCTTAGTAAGAGCCAACAGGGAGCTTATCACTGCAAACTGAAGCTGCTGTAGGCAGAGCTTATTGAATCCAGAGAGGCATTGTGTATAAAAGTGCATGGCTATATTCCCTAGATAGGGTGTAAGGAGCCTTTAACAAGCTAGTTTTCAGCCATATCTTATCTTGAAAGCTTTAAAAAGCACGGTGAAGGCGACACTGAAGTACAGTTATGTACACAAAGAACATTGCTCAATGCCTTTCTGACATTGAAAGTTTAGGATTTTTACACAGTAAGAGATTTATTTCCACTGTATGCTGAATTTCACTGTACTCGCTTTAACCAAACTCTTATCTGAAAATAAAAAAAATAATTGTATTAATTACAACAGCATTAATCATCAAAAAGGGCATCTGACATATCACTCAAAACCCATTGTACCCAAAACTCTTGTCAAGTGATATTTTTTTCCCATTTGTATGCCTCTTTTTTTAAATGCTATCTACTGACTCCAATGTGGAGAAAAGCCATTTCAGTGATACTTTTACGAGGATAGACACAATCGGTCCAAAGTGGGTTTTGGAACATTTGCAAATGTACTCATTGCATACATAATTAGATGAGCATCTGATAGCTTTGAGTTGCCAAGCTAAATATAAGATTGATGTGTGACATTCCAACAGCCTCCCAGAGATGATTTAAAATAATATATTTTAATAAGAAAAACATCTATTTGAAATAGAATGTTTTATGATACATTACAAAGTTACATTAGTTATTAAGTAACACTATTTTAGTACAAGTGTTTTACTGTTACTTTAGAACAATATAATGCATCCAGAATATAAAAGCATTAATTTCTTTAAAATCAATCAATCTTGCTGATCAGTAAAGATGATCAGCTGACCTGCACAGTTCTGAGGGCTCTGTCCGCAAACAGCACGCCAGCAAAGGTGTCTATCAGCGCTCCGTTCCCATCAGCGAGATTCACATTGGGAATGTGCTGGTTAAAATCCTGCTTCTCCAGAAACACTGTTGGAATCTTGAACCTTTGCATCGTGGCCTTTAGGCGTGAGAAATCCTCTCCGTTTTCTGGACCCATAACCAGTAGGCCTGTGCGCCTGCGAGGAGAAAATCATAAGACACCATGTTAAACAGCTCTACCTTGATTTAGGTGGAAGTGCTTAGAGGCATGTATAAATTGTGCAATGTGCTGTCTGCGCCTGCTTGTGATGCAGGTGTCTTAATATGAGGAGTTATGGCAGTATGGATGAGAGGTTGGGAACACAGGCTTTAAATCAACAGTGTGTGATAGATGGTCGTGCTGTTTTCTGTGGATACTGTTTTTCAAGGCCTACTTCATCTGCCAGCCATCATGATACATGGGCAGCATGAGTTCACAGGTCCAAGTCATTCATCAGAGATTTTTATGACTGAATCCCCTACTGTGTGTGTGTGCTTGATTGGGGACGCTGAAAGAAGGACCCCATTTCACATTAGTTCATGCACTTGTGCCTGATAGCAAAGAGGCGGGTCACATCATGGTGGGGCAAGATCCTTGCTGAGGTCATTTTAATACCATCTGAATCAAAAGTGCATAAAACTATCTCACAACCTTACTTTTTTCAACTACCTCTGGGGTCCTATGAGAAATATAATCCAGTCCTCGTTAGGAACGTCCGTAATTGCAGCATCCTCATTTATTTTGACCTTCGCTTGAAGACTGTAACTAAAGCTAAATTTGTCACTGCACTGCCTGTCAAATATTTATTATGGATTTTGACCTTTTTGGCAGCTCTCTGGGTTAAACATCAGTAGGTGGTTGAAACTGCCAGCATCCCATCTGATGTAAAAAGAAAATTAAATCAGTAAGAGTCAGAACAGCCAGTGTAAGAGTGTCAGGTGCAATCTTCACCATAAGTAATTCAATCTCTTAATTATATTTAAACAGCACACAGTCTTCAACATTAAAAAATAAAGTTTTTGAGCACCAAATCTGCATATTATAATGATTTCTGAAAGATCATGTGACACTAGAAACAAGAGTAATGGCTACAAACATTTTGCTTTGCTATTGCAACTATTACTATAACTAATACTGTTTTTACTGTAGTTATGATCAAACAAATGAGTCCATAGCGTAAATTGCCCTGAGTGACATTATGCAGTCAAAACAAAAATCATTAATGCTGGTCTTAAATGATAATTGCAAGTCCCTTTATTGCATTTACTCAAAAAAAAGAATTGATTTATTCTCCAAAACTCCACTTTGCAAATGGCTTTCCATAACCACCAAATCGTCTAAATAAAATCCTAATCCTGTTCAAATCAGTAATATTTTTAATAACTGTAACTTCTATTGAAAGCAAGTGTCATCCAAATAGTACAAAGAAGAGAACAAATCCAGCATTCTTTAAAATCTTGCACACATTTTTCACTTGCTGCCCGGCCTCTGAGATGCTCAAGGGCACAGGTGGCCTCTCATCAGGACCCATCCATCAGAGAGCTGAGATGGATAGCGGCGAGAAAAAACAGAGGAAGGCGCCTGATTCTGCATCAAGGCTGAGTGGGCTTGATCCACTTGTGATCCATTACACCTCTCAGACACTGTAAAAACAAGTGCGGCCCATGGTCTGTAGATGATGCTCAGGGACTATGCTCTTTTAAAGTTATGGGTGAGGGCTATGATAATGTGCAGGTTTTGTTGTACGGCGTCTGAATGTTGCATTGTGGTGAAAAAATTGCATCATTCTTTCTCAGATGCTTGCAAACGCTCACCTGTACAGTTCAATACCTGCTTCTCTCTCAAGCTGAGCCCAGATCTCATAGCTTTCCTGCATCATCTGTGTGTAGAAATCTTCCTCATAGGCTTTGCGTATAATCCTGGTCTGACCATGAGAGCTCCCTCTGGAGTGGGGCAAAACAAACTGGGGAGAAAGAAGGTAGGACTTCAAAAAACAGTGCAATACAAATCCCTGTATTCAATGTATTGCCTTTGTTTTAATAATGATTTTAAAAAGAAATCTACCCTAACAGTTAAGTCCATATATGCAAGGATTAATGCTGTATCTTACATTTAGGCTAATTTATAAATGTACTAACATTTGTTTTATGCTGTCATTTAGAATTAAGTGAATGAACCTTTTACAAGACTGAGCAAATGATTTAGAAATACTGCACCGACCTGCTCCAGCAGTAGAGTTTTCTGCTTGTTTTTGGCCAGCTGATAAGCAGTGCAGGACCCCTGGATCCCTGCGCCAATGACGATGCAATCGTACACTTCAGACGACATTTCCAGCTTTAACTCTCTCTCGTAAGATTCTTCTGACACACGAACACGACGAACTTGCATAACCTTTCTTTCGTATTAGTTCAGAGTTCTCCGGTTTCAGTTATGTAACCATGATCAGCTGAATGTAAGACCCGCCTTCAGGGTTTACAGCATGCGAAAGTTTAACAAACACTTAACTCCTTGTGGATCATCGAGCTAGACTAAAAAATTTAAAACTAAAAAGTTATTTCAGACAGCCATCAAGAACAGATTTAATAACCTATTCACAATGACATAATTACGTTTCTGACACGCAGCGTAAAACAAAGCTTTTTGAATAGTAGCCTATGATTTTTATTTCATTTTGAACCTAAATATAATTTCATACAGTGCTGAAATTAATTTACTTTATATAGATAGCCTTTATATCTTGAGTGTTAGCGTAGTGCTGCTGTTTATTAGCCTACTTAAACCAAAATTGCCAAATCATGCCTTTATGTTGATTAAATATCATACAAGCACATCTTAAACATATTTCCAGTATAAATACGTCACGCGGAAACGTTATTACTACCTTTTCACAACGTTAACAAAACGTTTTTAGAACGTAGTTTGCTGGGAGGCTCTAAGGCAGGGTACCTCAAATCTTACACTGAAGGTCCAATGCACTGCAGAGTTTAGGTCTAACCCTAATCAAACACACCTGAGCATGTTAATCAGTGTTTTAAGGATCATTAGAAAATCACAGGTAGGTGAGTTTTATCAGGGCTGGAGCTAAACTCTGCAGTGCATCGGACCTCCAGGGTAAGATTTGAGAAACCCTGCTATAAGGTATGTTTACTCGATTCACTCGTATGATTTATTGTAACTGCCCTGCAGTGATTATCATGACATTTAAATAACTGTTTGCTTGTATTGCTTGGCTGTGTTCATTGCCGCTCGGATTATAAACAGAAGAGAGTTTGCGCGGCATTAGCGGTTTTGTTCGGTGTAGCTCAGAACAGAGGCCAGCACGTAGCTTATTACATCTGAGATGATTTGAAAGATTCCAGATGTTCTAATCTTAATAACTGATCGAAGGCTAATTTGGTGGTGATAGTAATTAACTATCTGGGGCCGGTGTATTGCCGAATTTTGACCCCTGCCAGATTGTGACTCCCCTAGTATTGGTAGGTTTAGTTTTAGGTGTGGGGGAGGGGTTAGGATTAGGGGTGGGGTTAAGATTAGTATTGATTTCAACGAGGGGAGTCATAATTCGGCAGGGAGTCAAAATTCGGCACAACACCGGTTGCATAAAAGGTTAAGACTAGTCTTAAAAGTTAGCCTGCTAAATATTTATTTAAGACTGGTCACACTTTTTTTTTAAATTTCAGTTACATAAAAATGTATATTAATTAGTTGAATCCAAAAATTCCAAAAAATAAAACATTACTCTTGGCTAACTGGTAGTTGGTCAGACTTGCTCTTAACATGGAGGCTAAGTTTGGAACTGGTCCCTGGATTAAATTGTCTAAAATTAGTGACCGTTCTCATGTTCCCCGAGGTTTATTATATAACGATGAAACCACTATCAGCAATGTAGCGATTGGCTGGTGTCGAGAAAGCAATAATTACATAATAGATAAAAGATACCTGACGAAAAACTTGACAAATTTCTGGACTTTTATAAGTAAATAACCAAGCGAGCAAAACTACATAATAAATGGTAGGCTATAATAGATAAATAAAATGTGCACTCTTTTATTTTTTTATTTATTTGACATGATTCACAATTATATTCACGACTTAAAGTATTTGTACATGCTTTACATTTTTATTTCAATGCTGTAACTAGCAATTCACCTTTGAAACAGATTTGTTACCTGACGGCATAAAGTTTCAAGCGATCTGCATCTACACAACATTAGCTGTTATTTTAAAATACATTTTTCAAATTATTATTATTTTAAAGTATTGTCCATGGACAAGTAGGATACTCTTGTAATAATGTGGCAGTGGCTGAGGCATATTTTAAGTATCAATTCTGCTTGAAAAGATGCGATCTAATCCTGTTTACGTTAAATAAGCCTGCTCCCAAGCAGGTTTAAGCTTAAGGACCTGTTGCTATGACAGCAAGTAGGATGAGCTTTGAAGAACCAAATGATACAAGATCAAGGGAAATTGTCAACAATCAAATCCATCTAACTGAGTTAGTGACATACGAAGAATGGGCCCCAGGTTTCTGTCATGTGTGAAGAATCAGAAAACTAGAGTGGAGTGATTGCAGTACAATTTTATCAAATGTTTTTTTTTTTGTTGCTCCGTTCAACTTACACACCCAGTTCCAGACTTTCAGTGTGCTGACAATGCTCAATGTTTTTGATTATTTGTTTGTGTATAAGGGAAGTTACTCTAAAATAATTTTATAATATTGTGACCCTAAGCTACTTATTGTCTAATACATTTAACAATGCAATATATTTCAAATGTGGCTGGCATAATGGCTTGTTATGATTTACATGCTCAAGGTAAAGTTTGTTTTGCTTTTCAGTTGTTTGTTAAAAAACAAGAAACAGTTTTAAGTTTTGAACAATATAGCTAGTGTACTGACTGTTAGTAATATCGATAATGAATTTGCTTTAACGCAGTCAGGTCAACGAAAGACAGTTGAAAGACAGCAGGGACAGGTGACACAAGGTGAGATAATTGTAAATAGGTCATTCCTGTTGTGTACATTCAGTTTGTTTGTAAATGTACTTGAGCAGATAAATATGAGAACAGGCCAAAACAAAGAGAGTGCTGTGTCTGGCAGGGTTGTGACTGGGTTCCTATGTGTGTGACATGGTACTGTGGAGTCAGTCGCAGGCCGAGCAGATGGATCCTGTGGATGGTCAGGTCTGGAGAGGGTCAGATGGTCCTGCCCTCCTGCCGCTGAGGCCTGTCACAGACAGATGTAGTCTGATCTTCCCCACAGAAATGCTGGTAAGAGTGCTTTTTGTGTTTAGTATGCAAACAGGTTCACTCAAGCTATAGCTTATGTGAATCATTTTAACAGTTCACCCAAAAATGAATGCGGTAAATAGGTCCAAACCACAGATTAAAACATCACCAGTAATCAACATGACTTGATCAATTAACATCTTGTGAAGTGGAAAGCTGTGTGTTTGTAAGAAACAAAACCCTCATCAAGACGAATCCATAATCCATAAAGACATTAATTGTATGGCAGGTATGGCAAATGCTTTTCCTTGCTAATATGACAATGCTTGACTAATGCATATAATCAGATCAGATTTGATTTCCAAATATTAGAGAGATTTATTTAGCCTACGTAATTAGGATTGGCTGCCTGTAACTGGAAACTCGTGGCAGAAGGACGTGCCTCTGACAGAGCGCTATTGTGTTGTCATGCTGTCTCGGCTTGATCAAGACACCCCCTCAGTCTCATTCATCTTCGGTTGATTCTGTTCGCTCTCCAGCTTTTGAAGGACGGCTCCAACATCCCAATTAACCCCTCTCTTCCCCCTCAGCTTGTTAGGCTGGATTTGTGCTCCATCAGACCGGTGCTCTCTCCGAGATGTATCAGCCTTCCGAGACATATCTGGAAGCTTATTGATTTTGGCATATTATTTTATGAGTGGGAGTTGGGAGGCTGTAAATGGTGAACAGGCTGTTTCATTGTTTGAGCTGCTAAGCTGCTGTATAATTACATCGGTGACCGTAAAGCTCGCTGACTGAGCCCACAGCTGGGCAAAAACACAGCTAGTGAAATAAGATGGTGCCTCGCACTCTTTATGAGCCAAGGCCTTGCTGGGACCCCAGAATCACCATCTGTAGGCAGTGAAAGTTTATTTCCTGAAAGGCCTTTTGTGGTATAGGCACGTACAGTCTCCCCCATGACATGATGTATGACAGGCCTCTTAAGCATTTTAAGGGTTTACTGCCTGGCTGTACAGCAGTGTTTAAACTGCAGTGTCAGGACAATCTCATGAACATCACCATGTCTCAACATCAATAACTATTTGAGTGGAGAAAACGATGCTGCAAAGATTTTACTGCCTGTGGGATAAAAGTGTTGTCACACCACTTCTAGCAACGTGAACTCATCAGGGAATTGCTGCATTTTCTTAGCTCCATGGAAAGGTAAAGGCAAATTCCAAGCAGGGACAGGAAAACATTTGTTGACCAAAACTAAATAGTGCTATAGGCTTATTCGGCACGTATCTGTATTTTTACATCTGTGCTATTTTTTTTTTCAGCGGCCTTGGTTATGAAAGTGTTTTTCCCATCGAGGGTTACAAATCTTGAACCAAACCAGCCAGCCATGGGTGGAAACACAACAGTACAAGCTTTCATTTGAAGCCAAAAAATTGATTTTAAAAAGACGAATACACAAGACTACTTGAAGGACTACAATCCCATGAAGCATTGCAAATGATAGCCATATATCTCTGAAGTATACTCACATTTATATTCACAATTATGAGCACTCCAGAGTGATTATGAACATTTATCCAGCCATGGCTTCCTGTTTCACAGAAATATAAATAGGAGAGAAAACAAAGCACACATTTTCTTATTCATCCACCACAATGAGAAAATCTATAGAATATATGTTTGATGTGCAGTAAAAGGTAATTGAGTTTTACAAATTAGCGAAGTGGCTTTAAGAACAGAGCTAGAGCAGTGAAAATTTCCATTTCCACCATCAGGGCAATAATTAAGAATTTCCAGTCAACATAAAATGTTACGAAGCTGCATGGAAAAGGATATGTGTCTATATCATCCTAATGGAAGGTGAGGAGAGTTTGAGCGGCCAAAGACTCTCCAGGTACCACAGCTGAAGAATTGCAGAAAATAGTTGAGTGTCAGGGTCAGAAAACCTTAAAAAAAAATTGTCAAACAGCCCCTACCTTTTACCAAATGTTGTTTGTGAGGGTTTTGACAAAAATTCCCCTACCTCACCCAAAAACAAACTCCAGCATATTCAGTTGTCAGACATGACTGGAACTTCAAATTGGCCTGGATTCTCCCATCTGGTCAGAACTAAAAATTGAGCTTTTCAGCAGCAAACATTTAACATGGGTTTGGTGAACACAGGGATAAAAAGTACCCCAAGTGTACAATGAAATATATTGCTGTATTTTTGATGTCGTGGGCCTATATTTCTGCTGAAGATCCTGGACATCTTGTTTAGACACATGACATCATGGATTCTATCAAATACCAACAGATAAAAAAATCAATAAGTGACTGACTCTGTTAGAAATCTTATAATGGACCATGTTTGGATCTTCCAATCGTACAATAATCTAAACACAAACCTCAAAACCAACACAAAAATGTGTCACTGAGCTCAAAGCCAAGCTTCTGCTATGGCCATTCCAGTCCTGTGACCTGAACCCTGTGGAAAATGAGTGAGGTGAACTAGCACCAACATGGTGATACTGGATGAAGGATCTCTTGTCAGATGTTCTCTAACCTCATCAGGCATTATAGGAGAAAATCTAGAGCTGTTAAACTGGCAAAAGGAGGTTTCAAAAAGTATTGAATAAAAAGGTGCCATTAATTGTGGCCAATGTGTATTGGAGAAAAATAATTAAGCAGCATAAAGATATTTCCCCTCCGTTTTAAATTCTTATCCAATGAAAGGTTAGAATTTTGTGAATTTTTCAATGAAAGATCAAAAGTACAGTATATGTTTGGCCATGACTATAACAAGAAATGTATTTTATGTTGATATGCATGTAAATGATGTATTATAGTGGACAGATGCCAAAGAACTCTTTTGACACTTTTGGCTTCTTGTAGGTCTCTGATTGGTGCAGATTACTTTGTAGAGTCATGGACAGTGTAGTTTTTAACACACTACTTTTTAAATAATTTGTAGTGGTACGTTATTGTGGCTTTGTCAAAAGCAAAAGCAATCGATTAACAACCTTGTAGCTGACAGCAGGTTTCTCGTTAAGGATTTGTGTGTTACTGTTAAAAATGAATTCCCCTATGGAGAAAATGAAAAAGACTTTTTACTTTTGGAATCTGACAGTTGCACTCTATAAATATGAGGCCATCGTTCCATCATTTTTAGGACATTGACTTGGCTAACATGTGGACCTAGAGCTCTAAGGCCTGAGCCTATTGTTGCTGTTTGAGTGTGGAGAAATAACTCAGCCTGGGTCTGCTCGTTTTTTATTCATAATTTTATTTATTAATGTCTCTCTTTTTTTTACTCCCAAAGTGTTTCAAAAACCAAGAGAAAGAAGTAGCAATCTTGCAATGGAAAGGTCATGCTTTAGAATAACAACAGGCACTGGCAAGCTGCAGCACACTGTAACTAACGTGCTGTGCTATTTACTTGGCATTTACTTGCAGCGATTTATTCCACGCCATGTTTAAATATCAAGTCTCCCTTGTTAATATTCATGGTCTTCCACACCTACAGTATGGGATGGTGCCCAGCCTTGTCTAATGAATAACTTAAGGCCTATAAATAATGCATTAGAGTGGCTGCTTTACTGTGGGTGCTTCAGGTTTTCCAGGTTTTCTTTGGAGAATAAACCGAATTGAATTTGAAGTTCTTGTGTGGTAGATCGTAGTCACTAGAGGTAATGTTTCTCTGAGCTCTTGCTGCCGTTTGTAATTGGCTTCCTTGCTGTTAACGCAGAGCTAATGACTTCATTTGACTGTGTGCTGTGTATGAATTGGTGTAGGATTAAACAATTTAATCTCTTCGTGGCCTCATTGGTGCCGATTTAAATGGCTGTGCTATTGCGAGAAAATGTTGTGCCGGTGATCACCCAGGGAGAACGGGATTACCTTGAATCTTAACCGAAGGATTCTCTTTCTCTCTTTTTGTGTCTTGTCTGTTGAGACTGATATAAATAAATAGATAAATAGAGAGGTGTGTGAAAACAATAAATTTGAAAGTTTATGAAATGTAATGAATTTTATTTTACGCTATTATATAGGGATGTAACGGTATCAAAATTTCACGGTTCGGTAATACCTCGGTATGAATGGCACGGTACGGTATTTATTGAAT